>VUQK01013164.1:7428-28535 GCA_015106715.1 Bujurquina vittata | reverse complement strand
CACTCCTGATCGGTGCCATAAAAAAGAAAGTCAAACTTCCTAAAAACAAAAAGAAAATGTGGCAGGTGGACGCAGCTTAACAACACAAAATAGTTGGCCGTGGAACGCATCAAAGATTGCAAAAGAAATAGTTTTTGATACAATTTTATGTAATTGCTCATTATTAGAACAGCCCAGACTTTGCTTTAGTTTCCAATAAAAAATATTTTTTTATAAATTGTATGATCTCTTAACTGACAGAAGAAATCTTTGCAAGTGATAAATTCGTATGCTTTTAAAGCAAAGACAGACTGATTTTCACGGGGAAAGTTCACCATATTGAAAGGAAATACACATAATTGCCAACAATATTTGTAACACACTTTCTTCACTACACTTACTTCAAAAGTGCTGTGATGGCAGATACAAACTTTACAAATTTTAATATAAGAAGTACCCTTTTTGGCATTTACTTGTTGTTTACAGTATATGTCTCAGGAATCCTAATAGTTTGTTGGATAACTTAATACAAACAGCTTTAATGGTGGTGTGATGTGCATTAATCTCCAGGTCTTAGTGCCACCATCCAAACAACATGATCCATTAATTAAAGATGTTGGCATTTGAACTTTTGAGAGAACAGGCTGACACCCAGCTTAGCTCATCTCTTCCTCTTCACACATAATGAGGCATTACATATGTTCTAGTATAGCCTTTTAAAAACCAAATTAAACTATTGGTATTCCAAGGGATGCAATGTTTAAGAAACATATCTACGTGAACATCACACAGTAAATGGCACGAGCAAAGCATCATGATGGACTATAATCTTTGAGATAAGTGGATTTTTATGGGGGGAAAGAAAGGAAAACAGTTGCATCAGAGGATATGAATCTGAACAAAATGCAACATAAAAACACTTAAGGGTCTCCATCTTGTCATCTCTATGAGTTTTGACTTCTGTCTAAACTAGTGAGCCTGTCTGTTAGTGTTTAAATATTTGATGCGCCTTGGAGTAAATGATGAAATGATCCAAAGAGAGGTTTTATGAGACAGACACGGACTTATTGACAATCACTGATGAAATAAGGCAACCCTAGATGAAATAGTGTGTGATGGCTGTTGAAAACTGAATTAAATTCAGGATTTAAGATTCAAGAATGAATATTTCTTTTTGCTCTAACAAAGATTTGAACAAACATTGGAATCAAGATGTAAGACTTGTAAGTTGTGCACATACCGTGTGGTGTGCACTGCACTGCTTTTGCAGAATGCGTAATATTCTTAAAAATAATGGTGTTTAGCCTAGAGGAAGAATTTCCATAGTGTATAACCGTTCAGGAGCAGGTCATTCAGAATTTTGGTTTAAAATTCATTGGAAGCACCACATTTTCAGACCACTGGCCACTTTTATCATTTCATTTATGTCATGTTTTAAGTGCAATATTGATTCTCTGCTGGGGGAATACATTTATATGTGCAAGCTGTTAAGCCATACCTTACTAAAATCACTCAATGAAGTGCTAACTGTGAGGCGCGTTGTGACAGGAATGTGCATGTATTAATCTGGTGATGCAGAAAATGCATAAATGTTGTTACGCTTGAGTCTAATCTGCTGTTAAGTCTCTTCTACACTGCTGGGATTGCAGCACCTGGTACACAAACCAAGAACACCCATTCAATCAATTAATTTCATTTTGATCGGCCAACAAACTAAAGTGATTTCTAAGTTTCCTTTATCAGGCTGTGGGATGGTAAGCTTTAATGTTTAAATGGATCTGGTTTGTGCAGCTGTCACAATAGAAACAAGTAGCAGCACCAAGAGCGCACTCGACATAAAGTAATTAACTTGAATTAAAATGGTTAAGTTACCACTGTGTGTGCTAAATCACCAGATTTTCTGCAGCATTAATCTCATCTAATTTGCAACAGTGTTATATTTTACTGCTACATTTTTTTATTTATTTAAAGATTCTTAATTGCTATTTTATCATCATCATCGTTGTCATCATCATCTTATAATGTCTCTGAAGTTTAGGGCACTCATACGTAGGGATCATTTTGTGTGGAAAAAGATTTGTGCAACCTGTGGGACACCTTTTTATGTGAGCACACATAGAACTTGAATCAGACAACCCAGCTTAACAGAAAAAGTTGATAACCACCACCGTGATGCTCGATGTCTCTGACTGGGGTTTTAGGTTTTGTCAAGCTAGCTAAAAAAAGAAATCCTGGCTTTGTTGAACTTTGTAGTGTCCACCACTGGTATGCTGTTGTGGTAAATACAAGGTAAAAGAAAATTTGGTTACATATAATAACACTCGGATATATCAGTCCCAGTGAGCTTGTACCCAAATCCTGGTGTTTAACCATACATGTCTGATCCAGACCAAGAGCAAGAAGAGACTCCAAAAGTCACAATTTGTGTTTGTGGGTTTTGTTGTTTTGAGTCCTTAGTTTATATTTTTAAGTTTCTGTTTAGAGTTTTCTCCATTTAATGAGGGCCCTGGTGTTTTAAGGATTGCGTTTTTATGTTTCTTTGAACATCTGCCTTGCTTATATTATTGTTCATAGTTAAATTCTTAGTTGAGTTTTATTCAATATCAAATTGAGTTGTGATTCCTGTTTTCTTTTAATGCTCTTTCCAGTATTTTGAGTTTTGATTAGTTTGGTTCCTTGCCTTTTGGTTTACCATCAGGCCTCCCTAGTGCCTCCTTGTATCGTGATATGAGTCTCTCCTGTGGTTCGCCCTTTGGCTATTTCCTGCTTTATTCCGAGAGTTCTCTGTCTCTTGTGTTTTGCTTATTCTGTTGCTTTGATTAGTTAAAGCAGTATCTTGTTACTCTTGTGTGTGTAATCCCCTGATTACCTGTGTGTGTGTGTATGTATACTCTTGTGTACTCTGCATGGACTTGGTGGACTTTATATTGTCTTCACCTAATTTAAGGATTGTTTTATTACTCTTGCCTGTTTTTGAGCCCTGCCTATGGATCCTGTATTCAACAAAGCTTGACAGTTACACAATACGCAATGCCTTCAATGCCTTCGTTAGTTTCAGTATGGTCTTTGGTCTGTGGTCACTCAGCATCATAGTTTTGGCATGGTTCTCACCTGTGGATATACAATCAAAGCTAATGGTACCTTTAGCCATGTTAGCTGTGCATTTTTCCTGTTGCTAAGGGCGCACAACTGTAAACAAAAAAATTTAATTGGGTCTTTAATAGTGTTGGGCTCATTACTTAAAAAAGTAATGCATTACATTACGTGTACATTTTTTTTAAAGTAACGCATTAGGTTAATTGCTCCCCTGAGAAAGTAATTTGTTACACTATTTTCACAACAACTCCATGACATGGCCAGAAAATTGCCTATTGATAATATAAATGTTGGGCTACAGCCCCACAGACAGGCACAAATCCCAATCCTAATGCATATAATCGTTCTTGTGTTTAAGTTTGAATGTTAACATTTCCAGTCCTCAAAGTTGCAGACCCCTTAATCATTTTCCTCCTCCATGCACACAAACTTGTATCAGCTGCAAGAACACAGGAGGAAAAGAGCATGTTTGGTGTTTTTTAATCTGCCCATCATGCAGATAAGTGAGGAATCTTTATAACATATGCAATGACATAACTGTAACTGTAATGGACTGAATGTAGTACAGTACTGCATTACCAAAAGATTCTATGCAATTATAGCAACATGCTACACCCAGTACTTGTCTTTAGTAATTCAGATGTCAGAAGTGTATGATGTCTCTTGTGTTCACTCTTATAGCCTGTAAGTTTGCTAAACTAGGTGCTAAACTAGGTGCTAGGCAGTATGTTACACTGTGAAGTGTCACAAGAAAGAAATTTGTGAGGAAATACTTCCTTTGGCATGGACCTTGAGCGTTATGAGTTTGCAGACCTTTAAATGCTTAATCAAAAAAACAAAACAACGTTTTTACACACACAAAAAAATCTAGAAGCATGATATGGACTCGTTAATGATCCCAATCAATCTGTGGAAAGTGGTGACACTGAGGGGAGACTACAGTCCACACAGACACACACACACACACACACACACACACACACACACGCATGACTCAGTGAGATCCTTGTTACCCAGCAGGGAGGCTGCAGAGAGACCTGATCTGTTCTGCTCTGCCTCCAGAAATGCCAGCAGGTCAAGGGCGAACAGCACTGAAATCTTGTGTGATGTGTGCGCTGCTTTAGGTTGTGATGAGTTGAATACAAAATATATTCAAAGTGGCCAGTGATTGGTCTTTTGCCATTTAATCATTTTGGTTTGGTTTATTAAGAAAAAACACAGTATCCATCTTCAGTAAAATTCAAAAATGCATTTTTGTGACACCTTCCAGGCACCACGGATTATATAGTTCCTAACAGTCCTGAAAAGTAGTAAACCAACATTTTAGCAGCTTCTGAAGTGTTCTTGTTACGAAGCCTCTCAGCAAATCATTATCAAAATCTTTGCTCAACATTCCAACAAAAAGACACTCACTAAAAGCAGTGCATGACAAAGGCTGGTTAATGTGCAGTGCTGTGAAAAAATACTGGCCCCTTCCGTATTTATTCTTGTGCATATCTATCACACTTAAATATTTCAAATCATCCAACAAATTGTAACATTAGACAAAGAAAACTTGAGTAAATATAAAACGTAGTTTTTAAATGATGAATTCCTTTATTAAGGGAAGAAAGCTATCCAAATCTACCAGGCCCTATGTGAAAAAGTAATGTCCCCCTAAAATTAATACCTTTTTGTGGCATCCTTGACAGCAAGAACTGTAATTTCGCGTTTGCAATAATTGCCTGAGTCTTTCACATTGCTGTGGAGGAATTTTGGCTCGGAGGAATTTTGGCTCACTCGTCCTTGCAGAATTGTTTTATTTGGGATGGTTTTTGAGCATTAACGACCTGTTTAAAGTCATGCCAAAGCATCTCAAAAGGACTGAGATCCAGACCTTTACTGGGCCACTCCAAAACCTTCATTTTGTTTTTTTTGTTTTGAATCATTCAGTGGGGGATTTGCTGCAGTGTTTCAGATCATTGTCCTGCTGCTTAACCCAAGTGCTCTTGATTTGAGGATTTTCTGGTAGTGAGCAGAATTTATGGTTCCATCAATTACAACAAGTAAGTGTTAGCTTCATGCCAGATGTAACGGGACTCAAATCTTCCAAAAAGTTACATTTTCATCTTGTCAGTCCACAGAATATTTTCCCAAAAGTCTTGGGGATCATCAAGATGTTTTTTTTGGTAAATGTGAGACTAGCCTTTGTGTTTTTTTTGGTCAGCAGTGGTTTTCTCCTTGGAATTTTCCCACAGATGCCATTTTTTGCCCAGTCTCGTTCTTATTGTTGAATCTTGAACTCTGTACTCAAATGAGGTAGGTAAGGCCTCCAGTTCTTTAAATGTTGTTTTGGGTTCTTTTGTGACCTCCTGGATGAGTCGTCAATGAGCTCCTCGAGTAATTTTGGTAGGCCAGCTGCTCCTGGGAAGGTTCACCACTGTTGTAGCATGTCCCCCGAACAAGGATGAAACTTTACTGATGGTTTTAGGCGTTTTTATTGAGCTACGACCGTGCACCATAGCTGTCTTAAACGATGCGCAACCAAACAACCAACCAACCAACCAACGTAAGAGCTGCAAAACACACAATATACAGTCTTACATTTATGCATATGCACATAAACAACAAGCGAAAATCCTTCTATACTCTAACTTATAAACTATTTCACCTTTTGCCTCTTCGGAGGGACTGCAAGAAAGAAGATTATGCACATGTAAGCAGAATGAACCATGTCACCGTGTACATTGCATTGCAGCGTAAACTATATACACATTCCGATCCCTGCGCTAGACAGGAAGGGCCCTTCAAAATAAAAGCCCATACCCGAAAGCCTGTAAATTTGCACAGTTTACAAAAAAGGAAAACTACAATCACCTTGCTGCAATAAAATATGCTTATGGTTATTTACAACTGTTCCAAGATTTGCTTTGTGGATAATAACTCTCACTGTGGTTCACTGGAGTCCCAAAGCCTTAGAAATGGCTTCGTAACCCCTTCCAGACTGATAGATGTCAGTGACTTTGTTTCTCAGCTGTGTTTTTAGATGGTGGCATAATGTGTTGTTGTTTTGGAATCTTTAAGTGTACCTCACTTTGTCAGACTGTTTAACTGTTTAACTGATGTCTTGATTCAACAGGTCTGGCAGTAATCAGGTCTGGGTGTGGCAAGTGAAACTGAACTGAGCTTTCCAATAAAAAAATGTGGTAAATCAGAATAAATTCATAATTTAAAAGGGGAAGCAAATTACTTTTTACACAGGTTCAGGTAGGTTTGGATTATTTTCCTTCATAAATGAAATCACTGTTTAAAAACAGCATTTTATATTTACTTAGGTTATCTTTGTCTATTATAAAAAATTGTTAAAAATACGTTAAAAAATATTAAGAAATCAGGAAGGGAGCAAATACTTTTTCATGGAACTGTATATCTGGTGTCCTCTAATTGCCCTGCTTGTGTTGTATAAATTATACTCCTCTTTTCATGCTGTTCTCTGCTCTTTCATACAAACCTGCAAGTCAAAGCACATGGGGAAATGTATCTGTTCGCTTCAACCGACAATGTGCTAAATGCCAAAGACCAATTAGCCTCCTGTGGCCATCACCGCTGGGCCTTCCAGCAGAGCCTTAATTCCAATCAAGCTCTTCGCCTGACATCCAGCTCAGTATCAGGGCCATCGGACACAAAAGTGCTCCTGTACTGTGCGTGCGTGTCGGTAATGTGTTGGAAAAGTTGGGAATTATATAATTCATAAAATATTCCTGATAATATTGTGCTCCTCCTTCTTGTTTTCAAGAAGATCACCACAAAGTGGCCTCCATATAGTATGAGTGGTTATTTTTCCTGACAAGATCAACACCGAGGTTGCAGTGGTACACTGAATTATCTGGTTTCTGACAGACGCTTAGGAAAAGTAAGCTGTCTTTCACACAAAAATATCCATTAAAAAGAACAAGCGCAAAACGATGAGACTCTCAGGCTGTGCCACTTTTTGAAAATGCTGGCTCAACTTCTGCCTCTGCGCTGTCAAATCGGCACTTTTTAAAACAATTTTTCTTGTTGGTCTTTTAAAATTTACAGTCAAGTCAGAGAATTATGCTTCCCTCGTCTGATGCATTTCCTGCCAAAGCAGTATGGTGAAATGTAAAAATAACACTAAAAACATTCAAATGTTCTCACGTTATAATGCATCACATTCAGCCATGTTAATTTCAATAAGACACAACATAAAGTGGTTAATTGGTTACATTTGCTTTTATCTGCAGAGCAAGTGTGTGTGTACTGTATGTGCTCGTATCCTAGGCTAAAATGGAACGTAGCTCCGGTTTACTGATCAGATGTGTAAATATGCCTGATGGTGATAAATTAAGAAATGATGACATGGATTAGCCCACTCTAAAGCCCACTTTAGTCCCCTTTGAGTCAACAAAGAATGCTCGGCTGCTGTTTGACCCATCTGATGGGATTGAACTATTACTTACGGAAGACATTTTTGGCCATAAAAATGCACAGCCATCTGTTCCAAGTTATCATTCGGCTGTTGATCAAAAGAACTGTATGCTTTGTTTTATGGTTCTTATCCATCTATTTTCCATCCTTTTACTCTTTAAGTCTTTTAATGAACTCTTCCAGTTGTGCAGCAGGTAGTTGTGCTTTTATTATGTAGGATTTGTGTGTTAATTTATTTATGATATTTACAAATTCAGATATAATGATCCTCATGGTGCATCTGAATTATTTTGATGCTCACATGTGCAGCATAATGAATCCATGAACTAGGTTCTGTTTGGAGGAGGAACCGTCCTATCATTACCATGATTGACAGACTATATCAGACAGTGAGCATGTGTCTGTCCCTCAAACTTTAATGAAGGTAATGAATGGACACGAGCAAATTACTCTGCCCCTCTCATGTCATTGCCCTCCTTGCTCAATTGCCCCTCTCCCTCCTTCATCTCTATCAGGGAAATTCACTGTAACATCTGCACCTCTGCAAGAACCCAATCCATAAGTTACATCAAGGCATTGCTCGGGGGGGATACCATCAACATGTAGAATGTGAACAGATACGCTGCCCACGAAAGTGTCAGGTATTTTTTAATACCCTAAATTTTGATTTTTGACATGCAGTTTACTTAATCATTGCATTTCATTATGACAGTTTTTGCTACAAGTCATACCTTCCAAATGTCAGTCATTTAACTACCTTTAAATATATTTTTTAGCTTTCAACTTTTAAGTAAGAAGAAAAATGTTTAGCCCATTACCGTTTCCAGGGTAAGAGGAGAACATGAGGCTATATCTTTGCCCAGTTAACTGTATCTGTAATTGAATCTCTCAAAAGTTGCGAGGAAGACTTCTGTTAGCATAATTACCGTAATTACCCCTGAAAACAATACTAATGCATAATTTGATGTCCCATTTGGACAATTAGCAAATCTCCCAACTGGAAATTCTTTAACCTCCAAAGATTCCAAAATTTAAATCCAGTTTTTAAAGATTTTAAAAAATTAAAGCAAGGCTAATGAGCTGACATATACTATAAGTCTGTTCTTTTGATACTGAGTGGCCAGTGCCTGTGGTTAGCATTGCTTAAATAACTCCTCTGGCAAGCCTTCCAAAGCTATCCTTCACAGTTCAGAAATAAACCCTCAATGTTCAAATAATTTGTGCCCTCATATTTCACCTTAGATTTGCCAAAGTCCACCTCCAGCAGAAGAAACAGTGAAAATTAGTTAACTTTCAAATCCTGTTTTTTTTTTTAATTGAGAAGTTCATGTGTTTTCCAAACCACAAACTAATTAAAGCAGTTTTTCCTTCCCCAGATGAAGCTGTCACTGAAATGCAGCAAGGTCACAGCGTAAGTAAACCTCATCGTTAGAATCCTGCCAAATTATTTCACACGGTGAAGGACGAATGTCATAAGTACAGGAACATTTTTATCACTAAATCATTTATGGCATTTTTATTCAAATTCTATCCCTAAGCTTAAAAATTTGTGAGGCATGTATAACCAGGGCACTGCTAGCAGACAGTGAAGGACTCTGATCTGAGCCAAGGCCATCAATATACCATGAGGCCCTGTTTCCTTTGTGGCCCGCTGCCAGGTGAGCTACAGTTTTCTGTCCTGCTCATACAGAATGTACTTTAACAAGTCAGAGATACAAGGCAAAATGCCTTATAAAGGTTTTAATTTTATAAGTCTACCTTTTTAAGCAGTGGTAACAAGTTACCCTAAAACTACAGTTAGGTTTATCTTACAGTAATTTAACTATAACATGAAGATTTAATTATTCACTATTTCTTCTAAAGATCTATCTATCTATCTATCTATCTATCTATCTATCTATCTATCTATCTATCTATCTGTGACAAAGGGATAGCAGCAAGAGTGAAAATGGAGGTGTGTAAGATGGTAGTGACACCTGCTATAATGAGATGGAGGCACTGACAAAAAAGACAGGTGGCAGAGCTGAAGATGCTCAGATTTTCTTTGGGAGTGACCAGAATGGAGAAGATTAGAAATGAGTACATCAGAGGGCTGGCTCTGCAGTGAAGGAGGACACACAGAAGATTAGTGTGACTAGAAGATGCTAGGCACAGGTGAGCTGTGGGCAGATGATCCACTGTGATGATTCCTAAAGGTAGAAGCCAGCAACAAGAAGAAAGGTTTTTTTAAAATGTGGTTGGATGATTATTATTATTGAGTTATGTGCATCCGCGCTGTCCAGTAATGAAGTTCAGCACTGAATTCATAGTCACAGTCAGCACTGGTTCCAAAATAATAAGTTTCTTTTTTTTGTACCTTTTTTTTAAATAAATAAAAATGCACTCTGTTTGAATGTTGAATATATGGCACTGTGGATCCTTTTCTATTTCTGGATAATACTGAAAATGAAAAAAAGATTTTAATTTTGGGTTCAAATATTACGAGTTCATAATTTACTGTAACAAACCCACATGGTAATAAATGATCTTCTACAGACATAGAGAAACTGCATGAATATATTTTCCATTTTAATATGGCTCACATCATCTCATCAGTATACAGTGAGGTTATTCAAGTGGGCTCTGTGGGGGGAAAAAAGCACTGCGGCTCTATATTATTAAAATGTCTGTGCTCCTGTATCATCCATAGTGCTATGAGCTTGTCTTATGAAAACATTATGGCCATTAAATGAGATTGTGGAATCATTCCCTTTCATTGTTTATCACCAAGAGGCTGCACTGTGGTTTGGGAGTTGCCTTCATGAACACAAACTTGCCAGAAATGAAGTTTGATTTCAGATAATATCCTAGCAGAGTGCATTCGAAACAAGCATTAATCCTTATTACCACATCAAATATTTACTCCTTCATGATGTTTGCTTCTATACCTGCAAGCATTCCTGCCAACAAACGAACAAAGTTCCCAAAAAAAAAAAAATCTAAAAAGAGATTTAGCTGCAAACAAGACATCGCTGAATATTAGAAGAGATGAGAATTTGAGCGCTGTGGTTTGAGGATGGTTGTCCCTTCAGCTGCAGGGGCTCTGTGCTCATGTTGCCCATAACAGTAGTGAGCCAGACAGGAGCAATTATTCACCATAAAGCAAAGTAGCACTGGCTGGGAGTAAATTACTGAGAGAGCCTCGGCCAATTACTTCTTGTAATGGTGAGAGACAAATCTCATTTGACACTAAAACACCCTTGCATTGAAAAGACCAATAATGAGCAAAGTCCTTGTTCCTACAAAACATGAGGAGGAAACACTCATCCCTGCGATGCATCCTCTCAATTAAGCTTTGCTTGAAGAAAAGGTTTTGATATAATTTAACTCAGTCAGAATTTTCAGCCTTTTAATGACATTTTCCCATGCTCCTTTTTGAACCATTAGAATGCAGAGCAATTTATGCCACAGGTCAACATGACAGCTGGTGGTTAAATGCTCTTTTCCACATGAGGTAGATTTTTGTTTGACCGGATACCCTTGGGGTATATGAGACGATGAAATTCAGGGTGAGTTCAGACCGCCGTGCCCCGACTGTCATTTGAGAAGCGTCACTGTGCACAAATGAAAATGTGTCCCCAAGAGCACACAAACCCTAATGAGCACTATTAATAACACATCCACCTTTTGGATCATGGGGTATCAACCGCGGGTCACACTCTGATATGAACTTTACCTTTATGTGATAATTATTTGTTGATGGTCCAGTTAAATTGAAACTATTTATAACCGAAGAGTTTGCCATCATTTAAGCTTCATGGTGCTGTGACGAGAGCAGCATTTTCATGTTTTCTTGTTGCCTGAGGATAATTGTCACCCATGATTGCTGTCCATCCATCCATCCATCCATCCATCCATCTATTCATCCAGCCATCCATTCTCTTCCACTTATCCAATTCAGGGTCGCGGGTGGGGGCTGGAGCCTATTCCAGCTGTCGTTTGGAAGATTTGTGTCTTTCTTTTTATAAAACTTTTATTTATTTTAAGGAAAAAATTTGTGTATAGACAGTACAGTACTTTATATAGATATAAATATGCATATGACCTAAAGTTCTATGATTATATCGTTATATCATCAGTCATTATTTTTAAATTATTAACATGCTGTTTCCAGCATATCTGTTATTGGTGCTGTCATACTGATATTGCTCACATCAAAAATATATAGACATTTGGCAACAATGTATGGTTAATGCACTTCTAGTCAGATTTAATAACTAAGTACATAATAACAATTAATGATTACTATAACCTATATTTGCAGGTTATTATAAATGCTTCTTCATTTCTCAGCCGATCGTGATGTATGGATGCCTCTCCCTGAGCCAGAGGTTTCTTCCTCCAAATTGCGTCTTCCTGTTTAACGGGAGTTTTTCCTTCCCTCTCTCAAAACTGTTTGCTCATAAGGGGGATGTGTGATTGTTGGGGTTTCATTCTCATGTTGTTGGTCTCAGTAGTGGGGGCAACTTGGACCAGTGTAATTATGGTTTAACAGCCATGTAATGCAAACCATGGCAAACATTAAATTGAGCTAAAAAGAGTTAATTCATTTAATAAAATTAATTCTCCATCATTATCTATACTTTTTTTGTATTGCTTCAGTGCTAGTGAACCAGGACCAGTATACCCACCCAATGACTATATGAGAATATACGAGTATTATACTATAATGTATGAGTATTTATTTATTTATTTGTATTTTTTTTCCTTCCTAATATCTCCCTGTCCTAAGATTTTTGCCAGCTTGTCTTGTTCCTGTGTGTATTACATGTCTGTCTCATGTCCTATCATGTCTTGTTCGTTTTGTCTCACAAGTGTAGGTAAAGACCGTCAAACATTGAGCTACTGGTTCCAGAACAAAGAAACACGGGATGCACTTGTTACTTGTTTAGAATCACATTTCAATTTTTTTTGTGTTCAGATGCATTTGGTATTTTATAAAAGAGCCATATATCTGTAGAGAACTCAGACAGATGAGAGTTTTAAACCAGTTTAAGCTGTAAAGACACTTGCAATTGCCTAATATTGAAGTGTTGCAGCAGTCATAAAAAGGGGAGAGGTTTCAATATTAAATGAAAAACAGTTCAGAAATATGGCAGAAATGTTAGAAAATAGTGAAATTCTTTAACCTTAGAGGCCACAGGGGGCTCTAGCATGCCTTCTTGCAGTCTCACTGAATAATGTTCAATGTTCATATTAATTCAGTGTGAATGGAAAAGTAAAAGGTGTACAACTGGCTCAATATTAGCATGTGCTGAGCAACTGTGAAACTTTTAGCTACACCTTTTAGTGAAAAACATGCTGATGTGAATATGTCAAGATTTGTGGAATTTAGTTTTCCAATTTGACTCTTCTGATTTCAGTTTTAGTAATAATTCTAAACAGTGTAAGCCCGACAAACCAGAGCTCCTCCGGAGACAGATTAACGTGCACTATAATGGAACCATTAGCACTTCTTGTACACAATGTCCTGACATGAACTGAAGAGACAGGCTCATAATTACTCATACTTTGTTTCATCCTGTGTAACATTTTGAAAATAACCTGCTATATCTGCTATATTATTGTTCAGAAATATGCTGTGGCTTCATTGATCAACTTTTATTGGTCCATCAATAAGAACAACTTTTTGGGGTGTGGAATAATTACTTAATTATTATTAAAGTTTGTGTTTGTGAAATTTTAGTTAAATGACAGTAAAACATGATAAATTCTCACACTTGTAAGGTTAAATACCTTGCTTCTCGAGAGTGTTACAAATTGAAATAATTTCCAATCATACACTGCTCAAAAAAATTAAAGGAACAGTTTGAAAACACATCAAATCTCAGTAGGGAAAAATCCTGCTGGATATCTTTACTGATATGAAGTGGGTAATGTGTTGGGAATGAAAGGACGCCACATCGTTTGATGGAAATGAAAATCTACAGAGGGATGAATTCAAAGACACACCAGAAATCAAAGTGAAAAAATTATATGGCAGGCTAGTCCCTTTTGCCGAAATTTCATTGCAGCAACTTCAAATGGCACTCTGTAGTTTTTATGGCCTCCATGTGCTTGTATCCATGCCTGACTATGTCTGTTCATGGTCCTAATGATATGATGAGATGACAGATGGTCTCCTGGAGGAGCTACTCCCAGATCTGGACCACTGAGCTCCTGAACAGTCTGAGGTGCATCCTGTCAGATGGACCAAAACACAATGTTCCAGAGGTGTTCTGTTGGATTTATGTTTATGAGTGTCGGGGCCAGTTCTAGACGTAGGAACCAATATTGGAGACAGGTGCATTCATCCTACCCAAAATTTACATAGTATTTATGCATCTGTCAGGTTTCTGATATGTGCCCCCCCCCCCCAATAGTAAACTCACTCCTACGCCCTTGGGGCCAGTCAATTCTTTGGTATCAATTCCTTCGTCCTCCAGGAAATACTACATACTCTCACCACGTGAGGCCAGGTATTGTCATGCACCAAGAGGAAACCAGGACCCACTGTAGTAGTGACAATGGATCCGAGGATTTCATCCCAATCGCCACAACTTCTTCAGACCCTTTCACATCTATCACATGTGCTCAAGGTGAACCTGCTCTCATCTGTGAAAAAAATAGCACACCTGCCAATTCTGGTACTCTATGGTAAATAGCAATTGGCCTCTGTGGTGCCAGGCAGTGAGCATAGAGCCCACTAAAGAATGTCAGATCCTTGGGCCACCCTCATGAAGTCTGTTTCTGATTGTTTGCTCAGAGATATTCACATCAATAGCCAGCTGAAGTTTATTTTGTAGGTCATCCTGTTCCTGCTTGCACATGGTTAAGGACTTTCTACGGCCTTGTCCAGCTCTCCAAGAGTACCTGCCTGTCTCCAGGAATCTCCTCCATGTTCTTGAGACTTCCTGGGAGACTCAGAAAACCTGAGGATGGCATGTATTGATGTGCCATCCTAGAGGAGTTAGACTAGCTGTGCAACCTCTGTAGTGTCCAGGTATCACCTCACGCTACCAGTAGTGACACTGGCCCTAGGCAAATGCAAGACTAGTCAAAAAGCAGTCAAAAAAGATATAGAGGGAAACAATATCAGTGGCTTCCACCTGTAAAGCCATTCCTGTCTCATTGTTGCTCATCTAGTGCACCTGTTGTTAATGTCCTCATTTATTCTTAAGTAAGGGAATGCTAAATTACACAATAATGGCACTGACAATCAATGGTAGCAGGTCTTGGTAACTGGAATAATGAATCCAAATGTCATTTTTGGTTCAAATCATCATCAGTATGCACGGAGGACATCAGGAAAAAGGTACAACAGTGAGTGTCTAAAGCCATCTGTTAAATATGATGGAGGCTCTGTCATGGTTTGGGTCTGTATTTGAGTCATTGGTGTTGGGAATCTTGTCAAAATTGGTGGAATTATGAACATAGCAAAGTAACATCAGATTTGCAATACCATCCGTAAAGCATCTGATTCACAATGGCCTAATTTGTCAGCATGACAATTATACCAAACACACTGCTAGTGCAGCAACAGCATACCTGGATAGAAAGGCACACGGTGGAAAACCATCAGTCATGGATTGGCCTCCCCAGAGCCTGGACCTCAACATTATTGAAGCAGTGTGGGATCATCTTGACAGAGAACAGGATAAAAGGCAGCCAACATCCAAAGAAGAGCTTTGAAAGTCCTTCAAGAAGCCTGGAGAACTATTCCTGAAGACAACTTAAGCACATTACAAGAAACCCTCCTAAGACAGTTCAGGCTGTGTTGAAGAATAACGGTGGTCATACCAAATATGGACTTTCAAGCTTGTTCGAGCTTGTACAAACTCTGCTTTTTTCTTATATACTGTATTTCCATGTATTTTTGCACATTTTAATAAATCTCTGTAACTTTTTCTAGCAAAATATTTTAAAAATGAGGCGTGGCTCAAGGCTTTTGCACAGTGTTCTAGTTTTTAAGGCTGATATATATTATTAAAAGTAACTTGAACTGAGCATGTAGCATGCCATGCTCTCACTTTTCATACTAGTTAAGAATGAATTGTTGGTTTTCATAAAATCATCCATTCTCCTAAGTCAATGCGGCTTATATTGTTGTTGGATAAACATACTCTATTAGATTGTTTCAAAAGACATATGTAAAGAAGAAAGACCAGAACATACATTGGCTGATACCCAGGAGCATTGCTCATTCATGTGTTTCTAAACACTAAGAAAAATGAGGGATTCCAGACTGTCTGAAGATATGGCTCACTCAGTCTTTTTTAATAAGCTCTGAGCTTAACACTACAGTTCACTGTTAGACAGTAATGGTACTGATTCTGACAGAGGAGGCTGTTTGTTGCTCAGCAGAGATTTTTCAGTCTCCGCAAGGGACAAATAAACACGTATCATGCATTTTTCAAGACCTGAAGGACACCACAGATTTTATGTGAGGAATAAAATCTTTTCCATACTCACACATTTGAATTTCTTTTCTTGTTTGCTTGCCTTTCTAATATCTTACGATGGAATCTTTAATCAGCTACAAAATGATGACATCAATGTTTTTCAGCTACTGAAAGTGTCACGACCCCGCCTCCTGGCTGGCCTACTGCTTCTTCTTTCCTCTGTGTGTGTGTGTGTGTGTGTGTAGGGCTGACTGAGATGCTGGCTTTAAAAGACAGAAGCTTTCTTCAAGCCGACACCAGATTGTTTCATCGCTAGCGGTATTCATAGCTTGGCTCCTCTTAACGAAGACATCACAAAACTCGGTCTGCTTCTGTTTTCCACCTTGACTCCTTTTGTTTCCATTTGTCTCCAGCTTGCCATCACCAGTCCCAGGGCCACGGAGTCAGGGAACACCAACAAGAGGAGTGGGGAGACCAGAAAGAGGAGATGGGTGCGAGAGCTCCAGTCCGAGCTGCCTTGCAGTGACAAGACCACTTGTTTTTCCTTTTCACCAATAAATACGGCTAAACCTCACCACCGTGCTCTGCGCTCGTGTTCAGGTTTTTTTCAGAGGGGCGTAACAGAAAGTCTCTAGGTTTTTCCAAGAAGGCTTTCTAACAGGGACAAGAATGAGATCTCATTTCTCCCATATTAGCTGTTTGTATATGAGGAGAAGGATTTTAAATTCAATTATGAATTTAAAATCCTTCTCAGAATAATCCTGTTGAAAAGACCTCACAGTACCATATTATCCAAACAGAGCACTTTGCTCTCAGACTGCTGGTGGTTTGTAGATTTTCTAAAAGTAGACTGGGAAGCAGAGCCTTCAGCTTTCAGGCCCCTCTCCTGTGGAACCAGCTCCCAGTTTGGATTCAGGAGACACACATGCTCTCTACTTTTAAGACTGTGCTTAAAACTTTTTTTTTTTTGGTAAAGCTTGAACCATGCTACTATAAGCTTAGACTGCTGCAGGACATCATGTGATGCACTGAGCATCCACTCACCTCTTTTCACTCTGCATGTTGCAACATGTCATTCAGTTTTTGTCATCTCTCTCCCTTAGTCTGTGTTTTGCCCTGTCTCTATGAGGTCTCATTCTTTTCTCTTCTCTTTCTTCTCTTTTTTCACTTTCCCTTCACCCCTCCAACCAATCACAGTAGATTCCCGCTCCTCTCTGAGTCGTGTTCTTCCTGTTAAAAGAGAGCTTTTCCTTCCCACTGTCACAAAGTGCTTGATTATTGGGGGTCGTTTCACTGTTGGGATTTTCTCCAAAATACTATAGGGTCTGTACCTTACAGTATGAAATGCCTTGAGATGAGCCCTGTTGTGATTTGGTATTATATAAATAAACCTGAATTGATTGAGTTTGCTCCCTGCTGCTTCATCAACACTTCCACCCAGCAGCGTTACCTCGGGAGGAGTCTGACTAGACAGGAGACTTTATTTCAGGAGCAGTCACTGTCTGCTAAGATGAACTGTGAACAGCTAAAGATAGAGGGTCTATTTTAGTAACTGAAGATATTAAAGATACATATGAAACAGGCAGCAGAGAAGACAAGAATGATAGTGCACTCATTCATGTATGCAGCGACTTTAATCAAACATCCAGTGGTTATTTTCAATCAGTGACTTACAGTGGTCACTAAGTTGCAGATAAGAAGTCAGGTAAAAATGAACTCAACATCTGTTTTAGGCTCTTTCATGTTGTGTCCAGTATTCTAATAAGACTTTAAAAACCTGCATTCCCCCAGAAATGTTCTCCAAAGGCCTCCAAAATTAAAAAAAAAAGTTTGGCAACATTGTAAAAATAATGTTAATGATCTGTAAAATCCAAAAGGGATGAATGATTTATTTGCTCAAGCATGAAAAGGATAACATCCAGAGCAAGGTGTCTAATCACATATGACAGAAAATTAATTTCTTCCACAAACCAGATTGAAATGGTGATGCAGCCATTGCTTGGATAATTTACAAAGATGTTTCAGCTGGAGTCACATCTAATTACCTTTCTTATTCATCACCTGCTTATGTATGTGTAATAAGGAAGATGGTCACTAAAAGGGTTAAAAGAATCCATGAAATCCTATTAGGCTGCCACTCACTCTGGCAACCAGGAGGACCGATGAAGGAAATTTCCAGTAAAGATTAATAAGAGGAGTGTTTTTGTTTTTTTTGAGATGCCAGCCTAAAGCATCTGCTGCTGTGGAGCAAAGTGAATGAATGGACTCGTCATAGGAACACTATGATCGTTCACAGTTTTAGCTTTGTGAAAATACAAACATTACAGAAACTAAATGCTTATGATTAAAACTGCATTCTAACCTTAAAGCTGTAATCAATATTTTTATATCATATTAGTGATGAAAATCATAACCTAATTCTACAGGTCCTTGCAGCTCATAATCTGTAAAGTTATTATTTTGGCTTTCTATGATATCTTTGAGTCGAGCAGCATGTCACTGCTGCTCGTGTAACTTGTTGCATGTGGAGTTTTGAACTTATTCTGTTGCAGTTTATGTTTTTTCTATCTAGGAATGCCTTGTTTGTCTATATTTCCAGACAACCTGGCTCAGCAAATGTGTTGTGATAAATGGGAGTGCAACGCCAAGGGTAGGAGTTCTTACAGCAGTGTTATAGTTTCTGTGTCAGTGAGTTTGTGAAGTTCTGCCTGGGTTTGAGTGATGTAAAATTCATCCGAGGGCTCTGTGCAGCCAATGTTCAACAACTTGCTGTGACACACAAAGTCTATGCTAAAAAACATCAACTATGCATGCATCTCCCAGGTAGACCCAAACGTTTAGCAAAAAAGTATAATAATGAGAACAATTACTTTACAGTAGAGTCTGCAGCTAAGCATGTCCACAAGCAATTATAATCCGAGCCTCACAAGGAGCTGTCTCTACATCCAGTCATTGGACCTGTAGGGCAGAGCTTAAAGTATTTCAGCATTCAGCTTTTTGAATACGTAACCAGATCTCATGGTCTTCACATTTAAAGGCTGAGCTTGGATCTTCTCATTAGTGATATCTCATTGAAAGCTTCTCAGCTCATCTTATCTTTGATCCTGAGTGTGGTGCATCCCTAGAAAGCCAAATTAAGGCAAAAGAAACACAAACAAGATTACCACATGCACAAAGTGAGTCAAGCTTTATCTTACTGTTTGCTACTTCAGGTAGACGTATACGTTGATTCTGTGTATGCACGCGCGCGTTTGTTTTATATTGATTGTAAATGCAAAAAAAAATAAAACTGACTCAAAGTTGCATATTCAAAGCAAACCCCCCTTTTTTTGTCTTGCACCCTTTCCTTAATTTCTGATGATTTATTTTTTGAGTATAAATGTCTTTTCACTGAGCCAGAACAGAAAAAATGAGTAAGACTAAAATAGTTTGTGTACGTAAGTATTTGATGTTGTTTATCTAAGAGATGACTGAATGTACTATTCTGGTAGTGAATGATTTATATATGCTCACCAGGTACTTTCTTGCAACTTCAGACTATGGGTACATCCACGTCAGCACAAGTGAGATAAATTAACTCTCCTTCTATCTTTAGCAGGATTTGGAGAAAGCAGCTGAACTGATTTATTACCACCATCTTTGTGGTGTCAGATGAATGATGAGCACGCAGATATGAAAACTACTACAAAAGGACTTTTATAGTCTTTTCATTGTCAATGACCTCCCAACACAAGGTTGAAGCATGTGCATGGAAGGATGGAATTGTTAATTGTGTACACATCTGCCAAGTGTCTGTAACCTCCTTCACCCTTTCTGCTTGCAAAGTTACAACCACTGTCCTGCCCAGAGATAATTTCATGAGATTTTACTGCCTGCTAATAGATGGATCGATAGCATGACGGCAGTAGATAATGGCTCTGTGACGTGAGTGTGGATGAGTCTAGTTTAGCTCTGAGACCTACAGCATCTCTAATGATGTGAGGAAAATGACATCAGAGGTCAGCTGACAAGCCCAGTAATGAGTACAGCGTTCAGTCCAAATCCAGGGAACATGCTCCCCAACCTCCAGCCTCTGAACCCAGACTGCCATGACGTCCCAGGCAGAAGAACGCTAATTGGGCTCTGATGTACTGTACTGGTCCATGGAGACTTAGAGAGATGGAGGTTAGGGGAGAGATGTGGGAAATGGGCTTTGTGTGTGCTTCAGACACAGTTTAAAAAAAAATATGGACATAAAATATTGTGAATTCACGATTTTGATTTTGATCTTTGTTCTGACGGCCTCTTATAGATACAGTGGTTAATAAAAAAAAGACATGCCTCCAGCACTCAATGCTTCTGCTAGAAAGGTGGGAAGAAAAGCAGAAATTCCCACCATTTAACAAGGTGAGCTGTGAACTGCTGAATTGCTGTCAGCTCTGTCTGATCCCTCTATACTACACACAGAGCAGAAAATAAGATACCATATAGACACACACACATACATGCACACTGTGACTCAGAGCAAACAAAGTCCTACCTTTGCATCTGTCAAATATAACATGTTCACAACCCAGTTTCACAAAAGAGAAATTAGTCTTGAGATTGGAAAGATTTGGCTTTGGGTTAATCATCATTGATCTTTGAAAAGGAGAGACATTCTTTATTAACTTTGATGATTTTCCATAGAAAACTTTCAGCAAAAAGATATGCAAAACTCAGAGTAATAAGTCTTTAACTGCTCATGGCAGGAACTCTTGCATTTAGCCATGTACTCATAGGCAAGACTACCTGCTGGAGTTCGAACTGAGCGTCACAATGAGGAAGAAAGGTGATTTAAGTGACTCTCAAAGTGGCAGGTGTGTTGATGCCAGATGGGCTGCTCTGAGTATTTCAGAAACTGTTGCTGCGATGTTCGTGCACAACCCTCTCCAGGATTTAGAGAAGATGGTCCAAAAATGAGGAAATATCCAGTGAGTTGCAGTTCTCTGGGTGAAAATGACTCCTTGATGTCAGAGGTCAGAGGAGAATGGTTCAGACTGATAGGAAGGTAACAGTAACGCAAATAAGCACTTGTTACAACCACGGTATGCAGAAAAGCATCTCTGAACACACAACATGCTGAACCTTGAAGCAGATAGGTTACAGCAGCAGAAGACTACAATTCCAACAGGCTCACCAAACAGACAAAAACTGAGTTTCAGT
>VUQK01013162.1:15142-25772 GCA_015106715.1 Bujurquina vittata | reverse complement strand
GGTTTTTTTGTTTTTTTTTTTTTTTTTTTTGAGACAAAATCATCTGTGATTCTAACTATACACAGATTGTGTCTTTCATGTTGTTAAACTACAAGAATGTATCTGTAGCATTACATGGGATGCAAACAACTAGTGAGCCATTGTAGTTGTCTCAAGGTGCAGGCATAAAATGAGACACAGGTAGAATGGGAAACTGCATGTTTGACTTGCATTGTGTAAGACAAAGTGTAGTGTGTTAAATAGTTAAACATTTAACCTGTTTAACCATGCTTTTATTTTTTTAAGACCCAGAGGTTTAATCAGTTGTTTTTGTTCTAGTAATTTCACTTTACATTGTTTATTCAATAGGCTTACACTTACAAATGCAAAAATAACAATAAAAATCTTCAACTGACAAAATGAAAGATTTTGTTCATAAGACACACAATACCTCTTCTACTGGCTTTGGTCACTTTAGTTCACTCACTTGTGATGTTGGCTGTTTACGCCCTCTGGGCGTGAGCGTTAAATTGCATTACAAAAAAACATTTCCAGGATTTCTGTGATCAACGAATGGGGACATGGGACAGTAATTGCTACAAAATGGTATACAGCTCACATCTACACATGCATGTAGATCTGAAAACAGCTGTACTCGTACCTGCACTTTTATTCATATATAATTTATTAAGACAAGAGATCCCTCTTTTTTTTTTCTTCTTTTTTAAAACAAATTCACAATACAGATTATTAAAAAAAACTGTTCCAGCTCAAAACTGAGAAAACACTCTTACTACATTTGAATATGTATTTCATTTAAAATGACTTATATCATTGACCTTCGTGCATGTGCATTGTAACTGAAGATTAACTAATGACTTCTTGTTAAATATCCCCCAATTTATCTTGGCAGGATAATTAATGATGCAATTAAGCTCTCAGTGTGATGCAGAATCATATTTTAAAAAGTAGAGAGCGAGAAAATATTTTTTTGCTCATCTCTTTCTCTGTTCTCTCCTTTATTCTCGTTCTCTTATTTCTATCACACATCATTTCTTATGTGCGCTCAGCTTTGCTTTCCAGCAAATCAATTATTTTATGAAACTGTTTTTTAAAAAAAAAGAAACAAAGAAAGAGCCCAGCACAGAACAGCTATTAAATCTGCACATGAAACACACAAAAATTTAATATTGCAGAGGGTATGTGACTAAAAGAGACACCCATTGAGAACTACATGAGACAGATAACTCTGCTGCCTTACCTTAGTCTGTGATATCGCATAATTTCACTTGTACTCAATAAATGGCAGGTTAGAAATCAGAAAAACCTTCAAGATTGGTAAGATAAAGCTGTTACTCAGGTTACCACAGAGCAGTTTTATGTCACTGAGGCAGAGGTTCAAGGTCAAATCTGAGGTTCCTGGGTTTTCCACCTCATATCAACGCAACAAACAAACATGGAGTGTGTGTTGAGGGACTGATTCGCTCCAGGACTGTGACCTTGAGCAATGTTTACAAGTACTGTATGAACACCGTGAGCCTACAGGTATGCTGTTGGCTCCATGAAGCTGTATCGGGACACCGCAGAGCTTTGAGCTAAATATTATTGCCAGTGTTTACAATAATCTACATCCAAATGCAGACTTTTTAACAGAATTTCAAATATCTGAAATTCAGTTTGAAACAGTTTCTATGTTTATTACCTATAAAATCAATATTTCCTATGTTGACCATGGTCTCGATTTGCATGTCCTTGACCATAAACCATGAATTAATTTTGTCTTTCTGAAGCTATGACAGCATATCAAGCCTTTGTTTTCATCTCCCTAACTGCTGTACTGCAAGGTTACAGGAATGCTGCTCCCCATCACAGTGGCTCATTGCTAGTTAAATCAGAACACATATCCATAGTATAAACCCAGCATAGCTCAAATAACAATCACAGAACTATTAAATTAATGACTGCAGGTTACACATGAAAGTTCCAGTAAGTCTTTGTGTTCTCCAGGGCACAACTGTCCAAAACATGAGTGGCCACCTGCATGCTATGGTAATTTCCATCAAATTTTTATTATTTTGTGAATATTAAGATGCAATAAGAAGCTTTATTATTGTCATTGTAAAAAAGCACAATGAAATTTCATTTGGCAGCAATCTCTTATAACATACGTCAAAAACACTACATAATAAATAAACAGTAAGTGCCATAAATATCGCACATAGTCGCTAAAGTGCAAGCAGTTATCTCAGTATTATTGTTTGGTAGTTGGAATTGATGCAGTGGAATTTATTGTTTGTTCTTGTCTTCTATAAATGGACCATAACTCCTTGAATAATTACTGACATTTACATTGCCCCAAAAAAAAATACGTTTTTACATACTTCCCTGAAGCATGACGTGCACTGCACCTGCCACCACCTCTTTTCATCTGTAGTAAAATGAAATACAAACTACAATCAATGTGCAAAGAGATGTTGGTGACCCTGCACTGTGTAAGACTGAAGGTAATGGATATCAGGGTTGCAGTATGTAGCAGCCCTCTGTGCACTTGTCTCACAGCAGGTTGCATATACATTACCATCTACTGTATATTAGATATCATTTTGTAATATATGTGCTCAAAGAAATAAGGTAACACTTGAATTACACACTGGATTTTGATGAATGAAATACTCAAGTTGTAAATTACCTGTAGTTTGTGGTTGTGCCACAACTACATGCAAAACATCTGTGCACATCAGTAGAATACAGTATGTTGGTTTACAATATAAAATACATAATATAGAATACACTTGCTAAGTCTCATTTTAGTATCGATGGCTTCAACAGCACGTTTGGAAAACATGAGGGAATAGCTAGGCTGCATTTATGGGCCACATTTGGAGGTGCCTTCCAATTGGAACAGCCTTTGTCACCTGACTGTGACACAATTAGCAACAGCAATGAAATTATAACTTCTTATACTCATGTAAGGACAATTCTCAAATTAGCAAAATACAACTGATATTAGATCATATTAACCTGGGTTAATATTGGGTTTAATTCACAGAAGCACTTATGATATGAATTACATGTAAGACTGCTGAGGACATCAAGTGAAATAAGCTCGCCCGCAGTTTCTCTGTAGATTTATGCCTTCACACATGAGCAAAACACCCCTCATCAAACCAAGGTAGAAAGGGAAGCAGAGGGACCAAAAAACAAAAATAAATAAAGAGGCAGGAGGGGAGAAAAGAAACACTAACATACTAATAAGGATTTTTCATAGCCAATAGTCAGGCCTTGCAACAATACACATAATAACTATACAGGCACTTTGGGAGATGTGCAAACAGGCCTGAATAAACCTGTGGTTCACTTGGACGCCTTGAAGTCTCACAAACCAAAAGTTAACTGCTTCTGTGGTACTTTCCTCACATTACACTTGCAGTGACCGTGTCTACTTAAACCATCATAAAACTCCTGCTTTTAATTGCAGGGTCAGAACTTGGAAGTGATTTCACACTGGCTTTCAGTGACATCGTAATCAAACGGTTGTCTTAAAATAGTGGGAAGAAATAATTTAGCAACATTAAAATAATTTGCGAGGCTATACTTAAGCTACACTTAAGTGATGATTTCATTTTGAGTTTATATTGAAAAGTGTTTATTAGAAGTGCTTCACTGAAAGTCTGAGTTTTACCTGAAGCCTATTTCAAGTGAAAAAAACATATATTTTGCTTGTCATTGGAAATGTGCTATTTGTATGCTTCCTGTTTGTTCATCCATCCACCACTCAGACTTCCTCAGTCACTCCTCCACCACAACTCCAAGCCGGTAAATCCTCTCTAAACCTAATGAAAAAATCTATGATTTCTCTGAGAGCCATACTGATCCATGATATCCCACTTTGGGACCTATTTTGTGAGGTCTTGATTGAGTCACCTTCTATCAAACAATCAGTGTCGGTATATTTCCTGAAGCGTTTTTTGATGGGAGAGATACAGCTGAGTGTTACTGGGCTGGACAGCTTTGAAGATCTTTAATTTTAACTGCAGCAAATCAAAATATCTATAAAAGGCAGCACAAAAACACAGGAATTCATATGCTTTTTCTGTTTGTTGTCTAAATATTTTGGCATATTACTACTGAGGCCAAATAGTGAAACAAGTGGGTGTAGTGCTATGTGGTAAGATGAGTATGACTCATGAAATTTTCTCTGAGTGGGCATAATGTGGGCATCTTTAATCCAGCCTGGATGATATAAATTGCTAAATGTGGCTTTCACAGTGGATTTGCCCAGCTGTATGAGTTTTTTTTTTAAAGAATATATAGTAGGTGTTACCCAGAGTGCAGTGGTTCTGGCTATGGTAAGTATTTTTGGGCCAATATCCCTTATATTACTTCACAAAGCCAGTTAGATCAGTATCTGCTGCCAGCTTTCAAGTTTGTGAATATTCCCACAGTGTAGCTATTATTCACTGACCAGCAAACAGCATGTGCTACTTTACTATAATCTGAGAGGCCTTCAAAAGGATTTAATAAACTCAATCTGAAAAAAGAAAAAAAGAAAGGCCTGAAAACAAAAGAAAAAAAAAAGATAATGCTTTATTTGTGTTCACTCTCCAATGCATCTTAACTGAGTTTGCTTTCACACACACACACACACACACACACATTTGCTCAGACTGAGTCCCTGCGTGGCAGACCTCCCCTGTTAACTGAGCTTGTAAATCATGTGCACAACATCAATATCAATGGAGAAACATTCATCACCTCCAGTGCTCGCCTGACTCAGCATCTCTTTAACTGTGCTCAAGGCACATTGAGTCACATGGGAAGGGGTGCTGAAGAGGTCAGGTTTTAAAGAGGTTGATCAACCTACAAATTCTGTTACTTGCCAAATGGGATGGTAAATGAGGGGATGCATTATACATATCAAGGTAAGAGATCTTGCTCAGGGATTTTGTTTATTTTGTAGTAGTAGTAGTAGTAGTAGTAGTAGTACTAGAAGTAGTATCTGATATGATAAATTTCGAGCCTATGAAAATTATTATTAATTGTTGATGGAGGTTTGGACATTTGTTCATTAATAGTTATGATTGTAGGTTTCACCCACTTTTGACTGATCCAGTACTGAGAGCATGCACAGTCCCTGTGATCTATATTTAAATTGCCTTTAAAAACACCTTCCCTGTCCGCTTTCATATGTTCTTCCACACCATGAACATGCACATATACTCCCCAGTTGCACAGATACTGTACATATGGGTGATCTCCAAAAGGAGTGAGACAAAAAAAAGACCTCTTTAAAAAATAACAATAATACAATTCTGCGGACTATTTGAGCTTAACAAAAAGAGCCACAAGGGTTTTTTAATTTGTAACCAAGATTTGTAAACCAGTAGACTGGTAAAGATATATGTCCATTGTTACGCTTCCCTGTAATTGTGTGCCTGGGGTGATCATAACATTTAACCTCTATGAATCTTGGGTAAACTGTCCAGATTAAGCGCATGCTATCTCAGATCCCATGAGGCCCACCATTAAACCCCATGCGGCTGACAGCTGGCTGGGATTCTGCTTTTTGTCCTTGTAGTGGAAATAAGCAGAAAATTGCTTTGTGTGAATAACAGACCGACTGAAGCTGCATTAAAGATTTAAAGCAATAATAATTGACGCGTGCCATTATTCACTGATTCTCTGTGAAAAGTAGATTTTTAAATGTATTGATTTAGTTATAATTTGCCGTTCACCCTGAGTGCTGTTGACATCGGTTTCTGATACAGATTGTTTATATAACCTATACAAAGATCAAGCTATATATACAGTACATTCGCTTTCACTTGTAGTTTTAAACTGTTTTATTGTTATAACATTTTGAGCTAGAAAAAAAAAATTTGTGCAGCTCAAAGGAGTGAAATGGGACAAAAGTGAATGTCAGTCAAAAAAGAATTTCTGAATGACGACACAAAGTCACTTTAATTCTAGTCAGAGTACATTTAAAACTACAAATGTAGAAGCTGGAAATAACTGCACAGAAACATCACTCGATGGACGACGAACTACTTAGTTTTCCTATTTAATCATTTTGAGAGTAGCAAAAAGCTGATACACACATATAAATATTGACAAAGTGTCATTTTTTTCATAGTTTGCTGAGCTTGCGACTTATGCTCCGGAGCTACTTATAGTCCAAAATATACAGTAATAATTAACGGCAGATTAATATGTTAATGAGTGAAGCCTAACATTTGACTTATACTAGGCGACCCTGTAAAACGTAAATAAATAAATAAATCTAAACCACCGCCTCCCCTCTCAGGGATTTTTTTTTTCTATAACTGGTCCGCTGCCACCGTGTGGTTTCTATGATAAAATGCTCACAGAGTTTGTGGTCAACCCCTTTCTGCTTGGCCCTGCCCGACATTGTTTATCTAGCCCCCACCCACCCACCACCCTTACAGCCCTCCCTAACTGTCAGCAGCCTAGCAGCAACCAGGGTGGGATGTCTCTAATTAAAAACTGGTAATGATAAGAGTGTGTAAGAGGAGGGGGGGCATACTCATTACACTGAGAACAGATGCTCTCACCAACCCCTGCCAGACTGCCTTGATGCCCACAGTATGAATACATACATATAGATTGCTCTGTCTCTCGCCTGCTTTTGGGCTCATAATGCTCAATGCCAAAGCAGCCCACGCTTGGCTGGTGTATGTCAGTTTTTCCTCTCACTCTCTTATTGAAACATTTTCAAGGTTTTGAATCAAAAACGATCAGAAATCTGTCTTTTCTCTCTCACTGTCTCTCACACATTATTATTCCACATCATAGCTGATACCAGCCTACACTTGACACCCTTTTTTTTTCCCACAGTCACGCCCACACTGTATTCTGCTCATGCATTCAAACATGAGTTTCCACACGAACTTATAAACTCGAGCAGCATTCTTCTGACAGAAAAAAAAACTCTTAGCTCACATCATATTTGTTGAATAAATAGCACAATCTGCTATAGCTGAAGTTGTATTTATATGCGCCAAGCTAAGCATTGCTAACACTGCTAGTCGCTGCTACTGTAAGTAGAAGCAAGCAGTTCATGTGGTTCGATAACTGCACCATAAACACTCAGTTTGTTACTGATGTTCAACATGAAGCATTTTTTTTTTGAATTATCAGACAAATATTGTCTTCTGTGTTATACAGACTTTTTTGCTTCTGATATTAAAGTGCTTTAGTGTGTTACTTAGCATGAATTGGCAGATATGCATGTATATGTGTTGCACCTGTACCATCTATAAATCCAGGTTGTTGAGATTTTTTTTCCTAGTATCCCATTTAATATGCAAACCATAAACAACCACATCATGTAGATTTTCTTTTCTTCAATCATATAAAACCTGCAAACCTCTCATTTGATTTTTTTTTTGGTCTACAGTAAAAAGCCAAATCTGGCTAGTGTTGGCTAGTGGGCAACTTTTGTGTCACTGTGGACAAAAAAAAATTTAAATTTGGCCACGATGTGTGATGGTACACAGTGACATACACAAGCTAGGTGGTTTGTGTATATTCTCGCTTGCATGCTGCAGAACATTGCATTATAACTCTGCACTTACATTTTGGATTAAAGGGAATTAATTTATGGTGCAAAACTCCCTGAATATCGAACAAAAAAATTATAAGCATCTCCTAGTCGCACTTAAGACCTGGACACTGTGGACTAATCCACTGAAAACAGCTCTTTTGTTGCTGGGTCACAACTTAAGACACAACCTATATCACAAGAAGTTGATTTGTTAAAGGGGCACTCGTAGATGGTCAAGGAGCCACAGCAAAGCCAACGGCACATTAGTACATAAGGAAAAATCTGGAAACCCAAATCTGCCAGGCGTAGTTTTTTTTTTTTTCTGGTTTGTTTGTTTGCTTTTTTTACTATGAAGAATAATTGAAGAGTTGGGACAAGACTGTGTAATAGCACGGTAAACTAACTCACCATTTGAGCACCGTAAGCTGAGCACAATGCTCTAATCACCCCCCTCATGTTGCCTGCATTATAAATTGTCGTGGTTAACATCTAAGCTTTAATTTACAGCTTAATGGTGTTATTAAGGGGCCAAGGCCTGCACTGGCCTCTGCTATCAATCTGATAGCCTGCAGGTAATGGCCAAGTTGCCTATTGTCACAATTCCAATACATTACTTACTATAAGACATTAAAAAGTAATGTGTATTAATAAACAGGCTCAAGGCCAGAGGGTACAACCACATTCACTCAAGTCGTATTTCTCCTTGCTTTCATCAAGGAGACACTTTATAATAAATGTATGGCTAAACCAACACTCAAGGGTCTTTTCTGTTGCCAATGCTCCTTCTGTGATTCATTACGGGCTCCACTGCATACTATTTACTGAGAAATCATTTAATTATTAATTTTGATCATTATGTGTTTTTATGTCATCATGAGTTTCTATCCCTGTTCACTGTCATCTTTAATATGCAGTGTCCTATAAATAGCTGATATTGGTCCAATCTGTGGACTGATGCAACTGTCTTTAATGTTTTTCAGAGCTCCCAACCTCATATTTTTATTAAAGCAGTCACAAACAAGTTTCATCTGATCAATGATGGTCGAGTGGTTAGGTAAAATGAAGGATCCCAAGAATCCAAATGTATGCATGTAAACTTGTCTCTTCATATTGCAATACAAAGAAAACCCATCTATCATATAGCAGCGCAGGTCTTTTCTAGTACATTGCAAGAAGAACAAGACTGCAATAAATTCCCATGGCTCTGATAAGTTCATTCTCAGTATCACAGTTGTGGATGACCACAGGCTACTTCTGACATTAGCTTACTGGCACTCAATTATGTTACAGAAATTGAAATTTTAGCAACACTTAAACGTAGTCTTCATTGCATATGTTACATGGTTTGACTATTAAATTTGTATATCTTGTAAAAGCAGCAAGCATGCAAAGCAAGACAGGATGCATATTGCAGAAAAGTGTGCATATCACACTCAGAGTATTTCAGTTGTAACAGTGCAGCCCTGTGGAGGTTTATGCCAGTCAATACAGGCATCACAGCATGTTATAGATGGGCAAGTTATAGATTATATATGTAAGACTTTACTCTTTGCTGTGTGTTATTTTTAAACAAATCTGAGGTGGGACAGGGGGAGATCAAAAGTTCTAAATGGTAATTACTTATATAGCTAGGACCAGTCTCCTTTCTGGACTCTCAATCCTCTAAATCACTTGCTTCAGGCAAGTGCAGCAGCTCAAAACCCCTCGTGCTTCCTGGATCAATATAAAAATAATGAAATAGACCACGACAGCCATCCGTGCGGTTCACTACCCTTTTTCAGCACATTCAAATATTTCTTGATGTAAGTTGTTTTTGTATGTATAGTTTAATGTGAATTAGGAACAAAAGTGCAGTTTGGGTCATTTACTATTTACTGTGGCTAGTGTGGAACAGCACTGTAATGAGAGAGATGATGGGAATTAAGTTATCACCTTTTATGGATTTTTCACACCTATGTAAGTGTGCAATGTGATGATGAACATTCATCATTAAAGCTGTATAGATAGTGGAATAAATGAAGCAAACTGATAAACAGATGTTTTTTTTTTCTTCTTCCAAAAGGAAACATCTGTGTCCTTGTTACCCTCTGCTTTATGCCATTTTTATGCTGGGCAAATGCTGTAAGTGCTCCCACATCTGTTACAGTTTATATAAGATGCAGCTGCATCATCTGCTGATAGAGAACCCCCTCCATGCTTGAGTTAAGTCTCCTCATCATTGATTCATGCTCTCGGGGAAAACAGACAAATTGGACCCCTCGCTTCTGGAAAAGGACCTTATGGATTTGTCCATGTGGTGAGGAGTGGCTGGTCAAAGCCTGACATCAAAGTCAACTCTGTGGAAGATTATGTGTGTTTTAGGAGGGATAGTTCTCAGCAGTGCAAAGTTACTGTGTTTGAGTGAAGAAAGACGAACATGTGCATGTGCAAATGCCTCCAGTTTGGTGGATTTTTCCCCAAGGGATTTGCTGAGTGTGTATTTTTCCCCCCCTTTGTCTCCAAGCCACCAGAACAACAAAACAGGAACAACAACAGCATTAACATAAAAACAAACATAAGTACACAGACACACATAGAGTGTCAAAAAAATAAGATATATTTCTAAACTAACAGAGCCAAAAGAAAGACATTAAGAAAGAAATGAAAGTCAGAATGTTCCAGGAGTACAATCAGCATTATTAAACAAAATGATAAACTACAAGAAATTTGATTAATTTTTATTTATATTGTGAAACCATCTGATTTGGGCTTTGCCACTTTGACAGGCACCAGCACTCTTACAATCCTAGCTCCATACAGCTGTCTGAAGAGTAGAAGTGAAGAACCTTCTGGCCCCTTCAAACTCAATTTCCCCAGCTTTTCTTGCATTGTTGTCAAACTTTGCACCATCACTGTATGTTTGCACCATAACTAAATGTTTGGGTGCTTTTGGCCTGCCATCCTTCCCCACCATTTGATTCAACACACCACCAGGTGATGATCAGTTGACAGCGGAGTTCATGTGACATTATTAAAAAAAAAAAAAAAGAAAGAAAGGAAAATCAATCAATAACCTCTGGAAAGGAGCATAAAAAAACAAAAAAAACA
>VUQK01013162.1:0-15122 GCA_015106715.1 Bujurquina vittata | reverse complement strand
CACCACCAGGTGATGATCAGTTGACAGCGGAGTTCATGTGACATTATTAAAAAAAAAAAAAAAGAAAGAAAGGAAAATCAATCAATGACCTCTGGCATGGAGCGTTGCGGTGCCAAGAGCACTTATGGAAGCCGTCATACTTGAAAATGATGTGCAGTATTTAAAAATAAAAAATGTTAGCACAGAAGCCCCAGAAACAGCACCCACTTGCTCCACAGCTACTAATTGATTTAGATCTGGCAGACTCCCAGTCATATCCCTCTAGGTTTCACTGTCAATGCCCACATGAGAGTTGAGTTGTCCAAGCAGAACAACTGAGCCCCAAGACAGACAGCCCCCCCCCCCATCCAACAACCAATCCAAGGACCCCCCAAGAAGTCCATGCACTCTCAGCTGGTGTTTAGTATGTAAGCTCAAAACAGTTGTGGAAATAAAAGGCATGTGTGTACTGCTCTTCTCTGCCTCTCACTGTGATGCTGTATGAAATATGCAAAAAAAAAAAAAGTTTTTTTCAAGACCATAACATAACATTGAGGTAACGCATTTATGCTCTGACCTTAAAACTTGCTTTGCCTTTGTTTAACTTTCATTTCAAGCTATGTAGTGGAAGCGTTGAGTATGTAGTTCTAAGCAGTAAGGCATTATGAAAACAAAAAACGCTTTCAGTTGAATTGAATTTGGATTGACATGAAGTGAAGAAGCGACAGCTGAGGTCGCAGGTTATCCAGAGGGTTCCGTTCCTATGGAGCTGTTAGCTAGTGATGCGTAGCTGCAGTGGCGGTGCAGGTGAAAGCGTCTGGGTGCTCTGTGAAGTGTGACACACCTTGCTCTAAGGGTGATTCTGGGAAGATGGCAGAGGTGGGAGGGTAAGGATGGAGCAACATTGCCTTCTGGCTTATCACGTGCAACACTGCTGCACACAGTCACCATAGGGGTCTCTTCAAATATGGATCAGTTATGTAGTGGAAGTGGTTGTACTTTAATATTAATTACTTATGCAGTGCATTCAAATATCTACTTAACAAAAGGAACAAAAGTTTGAATCTGAGCAAAATAACCTCGATCACAGTGGAGAAACGGTGTCTTTTGTAGTCAACTACGTTGAACTGCATTGCATCATATGTTGCAATGTTCCTCTTGTGGATACCAGTTAGCTAAAAAGCATCTCCTACTGCCACACGGTCGCCTGGATAGGACTTTCTTGTGACAGTGAGTGGAGCTCCCCAGTGACTTCCTGTCCACTGATGTGTTTGCTGCAAGTATCATGAGTAACGGCACTCAATTTCCATGTTTTGACATAAGAGGGGACGTTTGATAAATAGTTGGAGGACCTGAGCACATAAATGAGGCATAAATAATGCATAAATTAAGTGCCATTTTATGGAGAGATGTCAGTGCATTTCTCCAATAACGGGAAGATTAATGACCTGACTGTGGTGGGGGAAATACTGCATAGAAGAGCGACAGAAAGATCAAGGGATGAGTCCTCACTCTGACTGTTTTCAATCAATATACCCGTGTATTTACACAGCCTGGATGGATGATGCAAGCAAAGCAAACCTCAGCTGAAGTTTCTGGGAGGAAGAAAAAGTACTCACTTAAAATGATGACTTACTCAGGAGAAAAGACTCTCTTCCTCTCTCTTAGAGCTAAATATTTTCTTGGGTATAGAGCCTGGCAAACCAAAGCAATTTTACAGAACTGATGCGTAGCTTCACATAGGTTCATTTATGTCAAATACTCCACCACAGCACAGACTTAAAAGAGGGGCTGACAACATGCAAAGGTGCTCTGTGTATAGTGTATGTGTTGTTAGAAAAATGTACCCTTTAGTTTGTTTTGGTGTGATGATTTGACAGCAAGATAGCATCATATTTTCTCTCATCATATGTATGTCAAATACTGCCATTCTGTCAGATGATGCTGGTGTTATAGACACAATCACACGGTATAAATTGGCACACTGGCCACAGCAATATTGGCTGCTGGGAGTTGAAGGTCACTACTGGCTGTGACATGTGGGAAATACGAACGGGCTGAGTACTTAAATTACCAACCAAGAAAATTTCATTATGGAGTTCTTTTTTGGGGTTTTTTGTCTGTTTGAAAATGCAATTCACAACACAGGTAGAAATGTATGAGTCGTTTGTGTTTTGGGTGAACTGGAAGTAAGTGAGCTCTATTGTCACCAACTCTCAGAGGGTCAAATGGACATTTTGGCTACACCTTTTAGACCCATCTTCTTGGTGCGCCAGGGCACTGAAGGTATTACTAGATCTTAACACAGTCTGACATGTTCTTTATTGTGCAGGAAAAAAAGAAACAAAAAGAAACATCAGAAGTGGATAAGTTCTCTAAATGAAATGACAAAATATGTTGCCCAGATTTCAGCTTTCTGGGACTCCCTGAAATGAAACCACTCCAAACCATGCGAATATGCAAGCGGTCCAGTGAAACCCTGCAGTTGTGTGCCAATCATTGATGCAAAGGAAAATCTTTGGTGCAAAGAAAAATCTTTGCACCAGTGATGTACACAAAGATTTTATATAATAGGCCTTTTTTGTTTAAGAAAGAAAGAAAGATATGGGCTTGCTTCATTGTTTGCTTAATTGTTCTATGTCAAGTCCATGATCATTTGTTTGCCATCCTAAGCTTCAAACATGCTTGCCATGAATGTCAGCATCACCTGCCTGCAGTTAAGTATCATTTCTTCTCTGACATGGCAACTAGAGATGCATGTCCATGCGACTCTAAAGGTGGTGAGACTGTCAGTCATGCTAATGTCAGCAGACAGCTATGTGTTTGTCTCGTAGCTATTTCCTCTGAGCTGGGGCATTCAGACATCGGCAGCTGTCCACTTTGGTTTCTCTCCCTGGAGCTCAGAGAGGACCTGACACCGTGCCTCACTGACACAGAAACCTCCAGCACCCTTGGCCTGCTCTCTAGCTCAAAAACCAAAGAAATAAAGAGATTTCACCAACGGAAGGTCATGAAGAATCTCTCCACCATCCCTCATAGCAGCTCTAATGTTCACTGTGGCATAACTGATGACTGATGTAATTGACATTGCATAACTAATCATACATATTCCACAGAGGCTGATGATAGCTTCCCAGCGGATGAGCTAAAGACTTTAGAAAGTCTGAACACTGTAAAAGGTGACCTGCTGCTCATCTAATCTGAATACCAGGAATGACACTTAAAATTCATGGGGACAATCACTGCAGTCTTGTTCCTGACTTCTTTCTAATTCACGGAGGGGAGAGGGGATGATGGAAAATTGAAAATAATTGCAGTGATTATAGCAACATCTGCAATCTTCGCTAAATGTAGGTCAAGGGCAGACATCATCATTGGAGAAAACCTATTGTTGACACCACCATCTTTTTCCATTAACTGAAAGTTTTTACACATTAGAGTATCTGAGTAATCAATAACTGAACAGGTTTCATCCTTCTAGAAAAACGACAATTTGTGAAATTCTCCGCACTTTTTTGTGCTGTCTTGCAGGAAGGCTTCAGCGTGCATTGCCACAAAAGACGATTTCAGAATTCTGAAAGCATGAAGACTTTCTGATAATACTTTTTCTACTCCTAGGTTTCCTCTATTTTTATTGATCATTACCGAGCTTGCCAGATTACCTGACAACTGGCTGCACGGTTCATTTCATGTTTTGTTCAAGACGAATTTGAATTCTTCCTACATGACAGCCAAAAAAAACTAAAGAAAGGAAAGAAAAAAGCCCAAGCTTGACGCACACACTGTTGCCTGAATTTTAGAGAATGCTAACAGTATGATACACCAGTTAACTGTGCCAGTGTTTCAGCATTTTAGTTCAGTCAAGTGGCTTAAATCAAACGCACACACAATGCTGCAGGAGCAACAAATACAAACTGGGTCCAGCTAACATGATCACGCTTGACTCCTTGATGACCAGTCACAGTCGTAGCACATTGCAAGTGTTACAGTTTAATCGAATCAGTTTAGTTTATGAAAAAGAAAGCTAACTAACTGTATTTAAAATAACAGCTTTAAAAAACTAACAACATGCATAAAAGTGTTGTAACTCAACTTCACATTGACTGGTGCTGATTTGGTAGTGGTTTTGTGTGTAGAGGAGGAGTTGCACATTTGCTGTGAGCCAAGAGCCACGCTGGGGTATTGATTGAAGGCAGGCGTCTTTGAGTGTGTCTTTACTCGGGTCTAATTATGCCACATACTAAAAAGGCTTTCTCTCCTTTTCAGTGTGCAGGCATGTCATGCAGCTAAAATTCAAGTGAATGTTTGTGTGTTCTTTGTGGTTCTGTGTGTCTATTCGACTGAACATTTAAATGTGTTCCTCACTCCTCTGTGTTTCTGTGCACGGGGCAGGAAAAGCTAGCCTGTGGTTATAGAGCAGAGTTAGGCTCCCTAAGGGCTGAAGTGATTACTAGCTCAGTTCATGCATGTGATTGGTCAAAGAGCACAGCTTCCAACTCTAAAAGTTGTCAGGAGACTAAGGAAACAACCAACCAGCTGATCTCTGGCCTCAAACTGTTTGTGTCACCTCTTGTTTAGTGAGTGTGTTACAACAGGATGAATTATACAAAGTAAATCTGTTTATAGTAGTTAACATGCACTTTCTTTTCCCACCTACAAGCTCACTCAGTTACATGTCCCCTCTGGTTTTGAAGTAATGTGGGCCATGTCCAGATGTGTCTGAATCGCTGAAACCTTGTGAAAAACCTGTCTTTTTCACTCCTGGGACAACACAAGCAGTGTGGATCAGAAACACAGCAATCATTTTCTTAAATGAAAGCTCCTCTAATGAGCCAGCATTCGAGGGGTTCTTTGATGACACACAATGATTGCCCAGAGGGTCTTTCAGGAGCTTTTTAGAAAGCTTCATACAGAATATGAGATTTTATCACACCACCAAGACCCACTGAATCCCTCTGCAAATTCAAACTTTTAGACCATTTCAAACACATCCCTTTTATTTAAAGATAAAGTGTAAATAGCATCTAGACATTACTCTGCCCTCCACCCACACACACACAGACACACACACACACACACACGCACACTAAATGTTTATGGTATTTTACACTATTTAAAGAGTGCAAATTGGAGCACCTACTTCAACACTCAAAGCGATGAAGAGCTCATTTTCACTGCTCTAAGTGTCATCACACTTTGAGCTTCTATAGACAAGACATTGTTTTGCAGTGAAACACAATGCATTGTTCTGTACGTCGCTTTTTGAGGGTACCAAATGACCGCTTAATCAACGTATAATAAAGTGATTGTCCTTCAGAATCACCCAGCTCGGTCTAATCACTGTCAATTGTAATCTATTTTCCATATATAATAAAAATGCATAAATGGCAACTGCATGATTTTTATTTTTAAAAAGCCCTTCAAGAATCTTGATTTATATGTCCAATTACAAACTAGCATTACAGTCATTACTGGGATCAGTTCATATTTATCTAGAACAAATAGGAGACGCTTAACCCAAAGAAAATGACAAGTGCAGCAACAAGCAATCCATTCAGTTTGCAGGGAGGGGCCTGCCTGGCAGCAAAAACAAACAGAATTTGCTGCATAGCATGACATAAACAGAGGGGGTATTTTTCTATTTGCTATAAGTGTTGATAAATTATGAGATATTTGAGAAGAGCATAGGGCAGAAAGTAATAAAGAGATCATACCCCACAGGTTATTTAAACTGTGGATGCAATCCCTGCCTGTGGGGAATGATGACTATACCAATTACCACATCAACTTGCTGTAGTACACCTAAGCGGTGCCACTTGCCTCACACAGAAAACTGATACCATAGTACATATGAATGCAACAAAAGAATGTGAATGAGTTTTCTGTGAGTTTCCAAGACATCCCTTTTATTCAAAATGAATTCATAAAGTGAGACATAGGATTATGTTTCCAGGTACTTTATCACATCCATATCCCTGTTATGCATTATCAGAATTTAAGCAGATTTTCAGGTGCACAGTACATTTTTATCAGAGATCTTGGTTTCTCCTGGTCTTAGTGAAGATTTCCCTGCCTCTTTAAATCCTCCTTCCAGGGGTTCATTCTCCCCTCTGTCTCATAATTAAGTAAGTATATGAGCCGTAAAGGCTGAACCCTCCTGAAATGAACCCAGAGTATTCTTCACCATCTGCTCCTCTCTTCTCGTCTCCACTGCTGCCTCCCGACATCTAAGCCATCATCTGGAATACATTGCAGGCATGATGGGTGTAGCCACATCCACTGAAAGGTCATGCATGTATTTTGTGCTGAAATACCACAATTAAGGAATTTACTTTAGCTTGTTAGGTGAATGTGTAAACCACTACACTATCATATATCTTATAGATAAAATAACCAAGGTAATGTATAAAATCGCTGGTCACACCTCTTTAACTTCTTCTTTTTAATTTGCGACTTAGACTGAGTATCAGAATGGGGAGGAAGGGTCATTTAATTGGCACATGGCATGGTTGTTGGTGCCTGAAGGGCTGGTCAGCGTATTTCAGAAACTGGTGATCTGCTGGCAATCCCCTGGTGAATCTAAATTTGGGCTGCAACATTCAGATCTGGGTCAGAAATGTGCATAAACAATATAAAAGCTTGAGTCTTGCATCAAGCAACTGAGCATCATTTAAACACCACATCTTACTTGAGCATTGCTTCTGATCATTTCTTTATGATCACAGTATACCTCTTCTGATGGCTGATTCCTGCAGGAATTTGCTTTGTGACATGGCCTTCAGTCACAAAGCTCAAATCACCTAAAACCGGTTTCTTGACCGTGACAATGAATTCGCTGTTCACCAGATTGCAATCCAATGGAGCACCTTTGGGGTGTAATGAAAAGGAAAATTTGCATCATGAATGTGCAGCCGACATTCTGCAGTAACTGCGTGATGCTGTCATGTCAGTATGGACCAGACAATATTTCCAGCACCTTGTTGAATCTATGCCATGAAAATGTAAGTTCTGAAGACAAAAAAAGGGCTCTAACTAGTAAGGTGTAACTAATAAAGTGGCAGGTATTTTTAAGTCATAAAAAGAAGTCTCTTGATCAATATTAAGTCTTTTGTTTAAAAAAAAATACTGAAACTAACCAGCTTTTTCAGACTTCCATTCAACTACATTTTAACAAGAGTTTTTCAAGTTTTTGGACTTAAATGTGAAACGATTACATCATCACATTACAAGTATTGGCTTTGCAAATCCATATTCTGAAAAGCACGTCCTGCACAAGTCCTCCAAGTTGTTCTTTTTATTGCTGTGTTTTGGTTTTGTTTGTTTTTGCTCTGTTCCCTCCTCCTTCTCCTCCTTCTCCTCAGTTACTCTCTTATTTTTTTTCCCACTTCTTCTCTGCTGTTGAAACGGGTGAGAAACTGAAAGTTCGGTATGTATGAATTGGGCTGTCTCCTGCATAATTGGAAGCGTTCATTGATTAATGATTTTGTGCATGCAGGCGTCAGAATTAGCAGCTCCTGCTGAGAGGGTGGATTCTGTATAATCAGCTGATTTGCCAGCATTCTCATCCCTTTAGAATGCCAAGCCTGTCAGGTGGTGACAAACTCGCATTGTTTAATATGGGGCAATCATTCCCTTCTTTCCATCAGAATTAAAATGCCCCCACATGTTACATAAAACTGAATCTTACCCATTCCAAGATTGATGAGAAGCTTTTGTGGTGCACCAAAACTCATTTAGACCTCCCCAAGGCATTGTAGTAGCATACTAATGTCAGTTTCCAATCACTCAAAATTTTGTGGTTTCATAGAAAATTAGGTGTCATGAGTTTCAGAATGTGATCACCAGTTTTTTTTATGTCATTTTATAATGTTTAGATTATTATCAATCACACAGTATCATCAAGAAGACGTCTAATCGGTCCCAAATTCATTCTGTAGCATTATACACACACCAAACATATCCAGATGGCACCCACAGAGCCAAATTCCAATATCATTATTTTCTATACTGTAAAACACTGCTGAGGACATCAAGGCTATGACATAGCACATTTGGAAGAGAATCTAGTAACCAAAAAACGTTTAAACAAAGCAAAATTGGTTTTTCTGCTTCTTTTTGTTTTTTTATAACATCTTTGCACAATCTTGGCATTTTCTCAGCCAACTTCATGAACTTGTCACCTGAAATACTTCCAGGAGTCTTGAGAGAGTGAACACATGTTCCCATTATGTGAGACTTCATAGGTCTAACCTGGCTAAGTAGCTCATACTGGATCTGCATGTGTGAAATGTACTGAATGTGCAGTGAGATGATGTCATCGCAGTTGTCACTAAGACCTCCTTTGTAACTGTTACTCATCTGGAAACCCTCCATTTGCTCCTTCCTGTCTTGCATTAAGAACTACCACGAGACAAGTCTGCAGCACCACACTTCATCCAGTCTCAGTATGAATCTGACTTATTATATAGAAAGGAACATTGCTGGACTGTAATCTACCTTCCTTGGTCTTCTCACCAATTTACAGCATACAGACACTAACGCAACAAGGTGAAGTTGCACAACAACTTGGAAAGTTTCTTCTTGTTTCAGTTCAGTCTGGCTCTGCTGACAGGTATTCTGTGTCAGATTTCTAGAGCACTACTGTGGAGAACTCTGCAAATTATCATCTTGCAATTTCAAAAATTCAACAGTGACTCACACGGACAAGTACTGAGATTTTGTCCAGTCAAGAATCCAATTATGGTCTGAGTATCAAGACACTAGGTGTGTGTATGTGTGTGCCTGTGTGCGTTTGTGTGTGAACGTGAGGCTGTGTATGTGGTTGGATGCATGACTGCACACATTGTATTCGCATTAAAATCATGCATCATGAAATTAAAGCCCCCTGAGCTCAACAGAAATAGAGCACAAAATTTCCAACAGGCCAATTCACAATTAACACCGAGTTAGCCGTGAGCACATTTTGCACATCTATCTACTCGTTCACACACAGATTCAAGCGTATGCGCAGTCCTGAATGCCAGGTATGACTCAGGAACAGTTTTCACTGTAAGGCACTTTAACACTACAGTAAACCGTCGATGCATATGGTGGGGTTATCGCCACAAGAAATTATGTGGTTGAGAATATGAATAATAAAAAAATCCCTTGTTTAGCCCCATACTGGAACAGATCTGATGAGATGTTTCATGCTTAGGTGAAACTGATTTGATGTTCAAACAACTTGCTGTTTAACACTGAGCTCATAATCAAATTCAGTAGTTATGGGGGGAATTATCTATGCAATCAAAACGCGCCTAACTGAAAGCGCAGCAAGTTGCTGCATATTGTTTCTCCCAGATTTACAATGTTTATCTGTAGCTATATCAGTCCTCTTCTTACAAAACACATCGTACACAGGCCCATGTTCAAAGAAAAGTTGAAGCTACTTATTCGGGGCTGAAGCCTGTTCTACTTTAGCTTTTTTATGGCATGTCCCAAAACATGCATGTTAGGTTAACTGGCAATCTTAAATTGGCCAGAGATGTAAATGTGGTCGTCTGTGCTACCCCTGTGATGGACAGGTGACCTGTCAAGTGGGTATCCTGCTACTTGTCCTGTGCTTTCCTGAAGTTCTGAAGGGACTTCTGCTTATGATCAACATGCTCTGCATGTTCTTAATGATTAAATAGCTCTTACATACGTCTGCAGTATTTTCTGTATTATGTCACCTTTTTCCCTTTTAACTAATGGTGACAATATCTTTCTTTTATTCACATTCTTTTGAGCGGTCCATACACACTCCACACACTGACACACTGATGTTGTATTATGTGTACGTGCATGCAGCAGATGGCGTGATAACAGGTAGAAATGTTATGTGAAAAAGTGAAAGAGGACTAATTTTCATTTATTATGAAATACAAGTGCATAGACAAATTAGAATGTCTTCTTGCAAGGTATCACATTATTACAAATACAATAATATTGCATTTTATTATACCGAGCTGTATCATATTGCACCGCATCATTCAGCAGACGCCGGGACTGAATCAAATTGTATTGATCTGTTGTCTGCTTGGAAAGTCTCAGTAGATTAGGTTCACAGCCCGAGACATAAGCAATACTTCACAACCAAGGGCAAAGGTTTCATTGCACAAAAAGTTACCCATTAATCAATCTATATCAGTAAACCAAAAACTTCTAAATATAGACTGATTCTAGTCAATTTAAAACACTGATCTGAAGAAGAAAAAAATGTAACAATAAGGAGGAATTGATCAGATAAGGAAATGCATTACATTATTCCATAATTTTTTATATTCCACAGTGTGTCGTAGATCACTGTGATTTCGGTAACATTTAAGGATGTAGTGCATGCTATCATAGTGAGCAACAAATAAATTGTAGCAAAAGTCGAATAATCGCTCAGATGTAACACTTTCATATTGGAATTCATGTGAGCGATGCAACTCAGAATCAAACATAAATATCATAATAAAATAATAAACCAAATCTAAAGAGCTTCACATGTACGTTCAAATCTGTAGCCCTCATTTCTGAATCAGAAACATGGCCAGAAGAACCCATCGTAGGGGAGTCATTTGCTTTTGGCATCATAACTTCATGCCTGACACTTCGGTGGCGTCCTCTCTCTCACTTTAATCTTCCCTGTGACTTTATACTCAAACCTAAGAAAAAAAAAATCTATTCCAGAGTTATAACATCAACTATTCTTTTAATCTGTTCTGCTCTATTTTCCAGTATCACGCTGCCCGGTATTTTTTTTCTTTTTACTATTCATCATATGGCACAATCTAAAGCATTTCATTCTGTGGGTTTTCTTGCAATATTGGAAGATTTAATATTTTAAATATATAAATTCAGATTAGTTGAACCAAAACGGACGAATATAAAAAGCGAGGAGAGACTGGCTGACAACCCTTTTGACATGTGATGCGCACAACTCCCACAGAGGGAGTGGATTCGCACAGCAACTATGCATGAAAAGTCAAATTGGATTAAATACAAGTGTGCCATTCATGTCTGTTAGATATTGTTTTTTACACAAAAGGCAGTGTTTTCCAAATGAGCTCTATCATCCACATCCACAAGCAAGCTGACACTTTTTGCAAGTTCTGTGGGTGTTCTTGCATGGATGCCTTTTCTTTGGCTTGCACTCACTGATGCTATTCCTGCCAATCAATGTTGCCGCTCTGCGTTTATAAAGTTAAAAAAAAAAAGACATGTAAGTCAATTCTACAGTAACATTTCAAAAAAATAAAAAATAAAATAAAATAAAGCATTCAGAAATAAAACAGCGGGGTGCATGGAGCTTTGCATTTTGACACAGAAATCATGTCATGGTGGCAGACGACAGTGAAGATACTGAAGAATCTAAAGTTTGCAGCTAGAAATTTTTAAACTGGGACAATGAACAAAATATCTAATTAAAGTACTGTAATTGCAGCATTTTATTTACTCCTTTTGTTTGTTCTCCATGTTCTGATTTATTAAACTGAAGGCATTTTCAATACCTTTTGGGGATCATAAATATTATTGGTGCTAATATTAAATATATATCGTGTTAAAACTGCACTGGTTTTGCTGAAGCAGGGAGCACAGCAAAACAGTTACATACAATGTATCCACGCTACCATTTAGATTGTTTTGATGCCCAGTATGTCTTGGTGGTCTTCACACTGTAGTCGGGTGCTTCTTGCAGCTGACACCAAACTGGCTTGGGATTCCCCAGGAACCTCATTACCTGGATACCTGGCAAGAAAATCCATGGATGCCAGCAATGTTGTTTTGTTTTGTTTGTTTTGTTCCTACAAAAGCACACGCATGCTCTAATTTCTATTCAACCAGCTCCCAATTACATCCAATTTTCTAATTATTCGTTCCATTTTAAAGGAAGAATTTGTAACAATAGCAATGGCAATGGGGGCATTACAGGATTAAGGGGAAAGGCTCAAACACAACCCATTTACTGCTAATATAACAAACACAAAATCATCTTTGAATCCAAACCAGCAATGTTGCTGTCCGAGCACAGAAACAGGCAGGTGATTAAAACTTGTTTGTTTACACATCTGTAGTTTGGAGGTTAGTTTAGCTTGCACCATTCAGCCTCCTTACATCAATCACAGGTGCAAACAGCATTTCCAAACCGCCACCGTTATATCACCAGCTGAGCAAAGAAGCTAATGTTCAGAAGGATGCACAACACTTTCTCATTTATTTTCGTGCAGAGGTCTAACTTATTGACATGTGAACAAAAGATCATGTCCAACTTACCAAATACCAGAACAAGTACAGTAACAGAGGTGGAATGAGAATGAAAGAAGTGCATCTGGGTCACGAGGTAGAGCAGGTCATCTACTAAATGCAAGGTGAGTGATTCAGGTCTGGACTCCTCCAGTCCATATGTCCTTGGGAAAGATGTTGAACCCGAAATCACCACTGATGCAGGGTGTGCAGAGTGTGTGCCTGATGTCGAATGAGTGCTTCAAGTGTCTTATGCTTATGATGTTAACACTTGGTTAGAGTAGAAGAAGTCAATCAATATGCCATTTGCTCTATTACAAATTAGATAATCAAAAATTATTTTGAAGCTATAGTTGTTGGTAAAATAGTTATAAATAAATAAAAAATTATACTTATGCCACTATGCGTTATATACTATAATAGAATCAAATAATTTCATTCATAGAAGAAAACAATGGAAGGAATGAAATGGATGGAAGAAACGGCTGCTAACTGCAGTACACAAACCCCCCAAAGGAATCGTTTTCTGTTTCCCAGACTACAATAAATTCAATATGTGAAGCTTTGACCAAATTATAAAATGGAGTAAATAAATTATTTATTTACAATGCACTAACCTATTCTGGATGCCTTCCAGCATTTTTATAGAATATTACAAAGTCAGCATCCACAAAGCTAAATAAATCCTAATGCTATTAATCTTAACCTTTTACTGACAATCTAAAAACAGTTTCTCTGGCATGTCCAGTTTTAAAATAGCTACTATTGTGCAGTTCCACTGTCTGTCAAGTGCCATGAGAGTTTTCCACCCAACATATCATTTTTATTCTAATGTGTATGCGGGCCACCAGTCATGCATTTCTCTAAAATACAGATCCTCTCACTTATTCAGCATTCTGTCAGCGAGAGCTGCATGGCAGAATTCAATTTACTGCTCTGCACAGCCTGCTGAGGGCAAAGAATGTCGCCTGGCTGTCGCTTATAAATATGGATTTGGCCCACACTAACTGCTATCAGAGCATTTTGGAAAGCCCCAGTTTTCCCTTAAATGTAGTAACTGTCATGTGTGTTTACTCATAGGAAGTCTTGGCATGTGAGCAGGACATTTGAAATTGCTGGTCAGAGCGATTAAGAAACCTCGGATTACTTTCACACATTTGGTCTCGCTTTCCCTCATGTGGAGGGCATTTTTCCCTCCACACATGAGTGTTAAAAGGCCGTGCCAAAAATACTGAATCACTGACAGGCGCGATGCCCAGAACAACTTTACGTGATAAGTTCCTCCTATCTGCTGCACAAACCCAAGCCAATTTGGCATCTCTGAGCAGATGGGACCGGAGACTTCCAGAGATGCACTCCTGCTGTGTTTCTTGAAAGCATCATGGATCAGACACAATAGGTCAAAAGACAATGCAGCTGCTGTTTCTGAGTATTTTCTGGAGACTCGGGACTCTGTGTGAGGAAGGTCGCGAGGACATGGTAGTTTGTGTTGAGAAAGAGTTTAGGGAGTCGCACGGAATGACAGGCAACTACCAACAGGTCATCTCCCCATCCATGCAGGGGATTGAAGCTACAGACTCAGCAGGACGGGATTCAAATGATAACGGCAGCTATGCATGCACCCAGTCGCTTCCTCCACTAGACCGTTCCTTCTCATCAGTCTCTCAGAGGGAGAGTTCAGCCGAGTCAGCACAACACTCATAAAAATGTCACCATGTGGCCTGCGCCGTGCTTTGATACATTATTTTTCAGCAAAGAACAAAAGACGTGGATTGTGCTGAATTTCTGATTCAACATCGGCTTTTTCTTCCCCCATCGCCGCACTCTCTAAAAATGTACTTTGTAAATGCACACAGTGAGAACCTATTTGGAAATCCCTCTGCACGTATACATGCTATGCTCCCAGTGAGCACAGACACAGTTCTACACGCTCCCACACATTATGCATGGTATATAAAAGAAGGAAACCTCGTTTTTTCTGCATCTTGATTAATGTCGTGCGAACAGAAGCCATGCCTGTGGAGGAACTGTATGCTCTGTTTTGTTTGGCCAAGGACTAAAATTTTATCTTTCCCTCCTCCTTTCCATCAGCTCACTCCAGAGAAGACAGAACTTATATGTGCAGATTAGATTATTCATTTCATTTTTATTAAGGGGTTATGGGTTCATTTTTTTTTAATGACACGAATGATAGAGGCCTAATATGGTGCGTATTCACTTGTTTGAGCTAGAGATAAATCTGGCCATAATATTAAATAGATGAGGAACCTGGATTTTAAGCCTTGATTTGACATTTGATATGAATGAGGAGTTGATTAGCTGTCAGCGTGAGAGTGCTGCTTCTGTGTCCCGGATTCTGGATCAGACTAATGAGAGGAAATTAAGCATTGGGGCATCAAAAGCCTCTCTTCTGATTTCCTGGTCTTTACCGGCTTCCTCGCTTCACTTTTTCTCTTTTCTCACATAAATGGACAGAACCCTTGACAGAGTTACAGAGGAGACTGATGAAGCAAGACACCTCCGTGTTTGATCCAGCCAGATTAGTGCCACAGAAAAGGGCTTCCAGTTACAGGTGAATGATGTTGGCTCAGTATTGACTGCACCTGTCACACAGTCTAATGACTCATGTTAAAGTACTTTTTGACTAACAAGATCCATCAAAGATATGCCAGTTCAAGCACTGTTCCATTTCTGGAACTCTAATGGTGGATCTTTCTGAATGAAAATGCCAAAATCGCTGTCTTCTTAAGCTATATTTATAGGCAAGACCCATACTGTATGTTTGTGTGTGTGTATATATATATATATATATATATATATATATATATAGCATCAAGAACATATTTTGTATTTACAGTCACTGGTATAGACTCAATATGGAGACGAACACATTA
>VUQK01013158.1:27809-38270 GCA_015106715.1 Bujurquina vittata | reverse complement strand
TGAGGGGGATATGAGAGGGTGGACATCTCATATGGGGGGGAAAAGGAAAGAAGGAGGAAAACAAGGTGGATTGAATTTAGTTTTTTTTTTTTTTTGGTTCAAGGAGGGGGTTTGAGGATTTACCAAGAAATCAAACCCCCTCCTCTTCTTCCCTCTGTCATCCCCAGGACCTTGCAGCTGTCCCTTTTCCCTCTAATTTTTCTGTCAGAATTTAGTCTATAATTAGCAGAAAGACCCCAGTGACTCTCCACACATATGTGAGTGTGTGCCCAGGCAGCCCAGAACTAATGGTCTAAATCCACCCCCATACACACACCCCTCCTTCCAACCAAGCCTCCAGATTGCAAGAGTGACAGGTTCACATGTAGAGACTTAAAGCTGAAGTCCGGACTCACTGACCGTGCAGCCTTAAAGGGCAACCCTGCTGAGGTCTCCTCCACAGTGCCAAGGGGCATCTTTAAGCCCCCACAGAGTTCTTCCCACTGCTCAACATTCCTGTCGTGGCATGGAGCCCTCACCTGCTACCCGCATCGCATTTAAAGACCGGTTTTAAAGAACAGGCTAAGATTCAGGGCCTGTGAAGTTACAAAGGGAAAGTAGAGCCCACCAAGTGTGCTTTCACTGGGAAAAGGGTGGCAGGAAACCATAAGACCTTTTCCATTACATCCCACCTGAGCCCATCCGTGTCAAGCTGCAGTTGTGTAATCAAAGAACAAGGTCGTGTTGTTATAGGTCGGCAGCTTGTGCATGATGAATTGAGATATGTGTCCTGCTGCTGTAACTGGGATGTGCAGTTCAGTCACTGGGCCTTCCTAGAAATCAATAAGAAGAGTCATTCTAATTTTGCCACCTGTGGCAATTCTGCCTCCATAAGCCAGGAAACACGTCGTCCAGGTACTGGACGTTACCTGTGTCACATTGACCCAGCATGATTTTAATCATTAGTCACTATGCATATTCTTTTTATCAAATGTATTTAAGTCGATTTTTCTTATTGTATCGGTTATATAATCCTTATTTTCTTTTGACTCTCAGCATCTAAGTAATCAAATTATTTTCTAACATGAAAGTTATTATTTTGCGAATCAATTTAAAAAGATACTTCATAGGCTTTCCTGTTACTCTCAACCCACATAAATCCCAGCAAAGTTTTTCACAATTATTACCCACCCAGGCTGTTTGGCAATTAAAGACTATAAATAGTTCATTATGTTAATAAAGCTTCACAGCATTACAACAGAAACATATCCTTACATTAATTTTAATGTAAAATCAGTAGCTGTAACTATAGCTTTAAAATAAATGTTTAAATTAGATGCAAAATAGTTTCCTCCAAAACTGAGCAGAGCATTGTAACAACAAAAAAATATTGAATTTATCAGAAATAGCCAGTTTGAGAATATTGCAATATGATAATCTTTAAGTATGTTTTGCTGTAGTTCATTTTAAAAGATTATTGTGTACATACAAAAATCCCCATCTGACATTAAAAACATTTTAGCTGTAGAGACCATAGGCTATGCATGATGTTTAATGGACAAAGGGAGACATAAGAGTGGCATTAAATATTCAATTAAAGTGAAAGTAACTCCTCAGTAATTACTCTGTAATTATTCAAATATTACTTTTGTGAACAGTCTCTAATGAGGGATCAATTATTGTTATCGTGACAAAAAATTGGGAATTATTTTGGAAAATTAAAATAGTACTACTACTGCACCTCAAAAACACTCCCTCACCAATAAACACATAACATGGGAGAGCAGTACATTTTTAATGGAAGTGGAAGAAGGTCGGTGCAATATCGCGCCAGCCTGAAATCCAAGCATAACTATTTCCAGTGTAATACCAAAGCGTAAGTCAGCGTGCAAAATGAGACAAATGCCAGTCCATATTTCGGACGCAGCAATATTTCCGAGGAAAGGCGACACTCATCCCAGTGTAAACCGTGTCGTTAAAGGTATTACAAAGTCATTCTTTTCCCCCTTTTTCTCACACTTCATTTGGGCATTACTCTAGTTTACGGAGGCTTTCTGTGGTTATGGTGGATTTGTGTGGTTTATCAAGTTTTCCTGGCGTTTCTCCCTTAAAGCCACAACACTAAATCACACATTTGTCTAAACAGATGTGGGTTTTACCCACCGTGACGTACGAGCACCTTTTCAGTTTTTGTTACACGCAAAGTTGTGATTGATTCAGTACTGGGACACTTTTTACCGGCATCCACGAGAAGTATAGAGCCATGATCTGTCTTTAAAAAAAGAAGCTATAAGTCATTCAGAAACTCAGAAATGTAGCCGGCCTTTGGTCCAAGAAACATGAAACTTTTCCCTTTGCTTTGGTTCACTCAGAGCCATCTCACAGCCACACTTTAATGAATGTAGAGGCGCCTAAATTTAGCAGGAGAAAGCTGTGAATGAAAAGACGGTTGAATAAGGGAATGTACAATTTCTAATTAAATCACTGGAAATGAAGAAGAAGCCGAATGAAGTCTTAAAAACATGTGGGATGTAAAAAACAAAACAATAAAAACATTAGGCTGCTGCTGCTTGATTGACAGGTTCATGTGGGGAAATCTTTACCATAGCAACATAACTTTGGTTGCTAGGAATAACATGAGCAGATGGATGGACGGTCTGATTTTCCACGCTGACCGACAGTAAGAGAGCATCTGCTAGCGTGTTTATTTGTGTGTGGTTACATCTGAGCTTGTGTGCATGTGGGTGTCTGCCCATATGACCATATGTAAGTGTAGGGACCTTGGTTCTCCATGCCCAGAGTTTTGGCACGAGGAAAAAGTATTAGATTCAGGGGACAAATAATTAACCGACATCAGCTGGTGCGGTCCAGTGAAAGGTTGCTGCTACAAATATAGAAGCTTTTTTTTTTCCCCAATAAATCGTTGCTGGTGTATGCAGAGGCCTTTGGATGGACAGAAAACACTGCCCGGCATTCACTACAGCTCTGATTAATGTGACAGAGAGCTCTTTCAAGTGTGCACTGAAATAGAACATCAAACAGTTTTGACAACAGCAAAAGATGGCCTCCCCGATAGAACAGGAGAATTTGCTAGTGTCCCCGCTGGAGGGTACAAGGAGCTCCACAACTCCCTTTGTTTGTACCTCCCTTTGTTTGTACCATGATAGCTCTGTGTATCATGTTTTGACCAGCATGCTATTGATATGAATGCCCGATTCTGATACTGTCATTTTATTTAACTGCACTGCAAAATTTAGTTATATTGCTTGCATGAAGAAGTCTACTTTCAAATGAAAGGTGCAGAAGCCCTTTCAGTCTTCCACCTTAGCCAGAAATAGATTTATTTATTTTTATTAGTTTTGGTTTTGGTTTAAAATAGCTTTTGCACATGTCAAAATATGTAAGTTAATAAAATAAGGACTCTTGTAATATTTGGATTTAAGTAATTATTACGTCAGAACTGATTACTGTCATACTATGACGAGTAAAGTCTTGGTTATGGTCCACGAAAACATGAAAATCCTCCACTTACGTGATGCTCTTTGCTTTGACTGTCTGGTACCACAGGTGAATGAAGTTGGGTGACTACTCGTCTGAAGATTAGCAGTAGTAAAAGTTAGTGTGTGCTTATAGTAAGACTGCTGCTAGAGTGAGCTGCTACAGCAGTTTGGCCTACTGAAATACACGTGTGAAGACTGTCAGTAAACACCTCAACGTATCAGGGTGTTGAGAGATAGTACTGAGGTGGTCTGGCCACTCAGTTACCAGTCAGTAACATGGTGATATGTGGGCAGCTTCTCAGGCACCCATGTCAACATCACTGGCACCAGAATCGCCAAAAGCTGGGGAAGGACAAGCAACCCAGGTATACTGGCACCGAACCCTTTGGCGTATCTGTGGGTCAAAGCATTCTGGTGTCATAAAATTAGCACCTTTTTTAAAAAGACTGAGGCTGATGTTTGGAGAGGAGCGTGCCAGCACGATGGGTGATATTTTGGCAGCTGCCGGGGCTGTGGTTAATGATGAAGCTGATATTTTTTTGCTTTTATTGACCTGTCAGTTCATATCAGAGACTTTCTCTGCAAACAGCCATGCTGGCATGATGAAACCCTGGACAGATGAGCAGGCCTGCAAGATGACAGTGTGTGACTACAGGTGTAGAGACCCATTCTGCTCCTGAGTTTGAAAACACAAGCTGTTGCTGCAAGTAGATTTTCAGTTGCTGTGACTGTGTGTCAGATGGCTGAGGATAAATTCAAGTTAAATATGCACAGCTATGGGAATCAATACTGAATTACTCTTAGTAACCATTTAATTCATTTCATCTTGTTTGTTGGTATGCTGCAGAAACACATCCATCATTCAGATATTTTTTCTGAAAACATAAAAACGAACTCACTTTAAAATTAACAAAATTTCTCTCACAAGTGCAAGCACACAAACATGCCATGTATATACTGTGCTCTCACACACACACACACACACACACACAGACCAGTTCACAAACGGGTTATGCTCTGCAAACAAGGTACAAATCCTGACAACTTTGCACACAAAGTTGAGCTCAATTTTAGCCTCCAAAGTAAACCATCGCTCCGGGTCCAGCTCTTGGCCTTCACAAAGACTCACTGTAGTTATCACCTAAAGTGTGAACTGACTGCTCTCTCTGCTTTTTTATAAACAATGCGGACAGCCAAGAAAAACATCATAATTCCATTTATTTACTTTGAAAAAGATGTAATCTCTGGCCTTGGATATCTTTTAATGGATCTTTGGGCCAAAACAGGGCAAACCTTGGTGCTGCACATTTTTACACACACCCATCCCGCAGCACAGTGCTCTCAGTCCTAAACACTTTTATTTAATTTTCACATTCCTACGCTGCGGCTCGCATGGATTGAAAAGTTGGGGGCAGTGCTGGTAGCCTAAAGGTTAAAGAAGCATGTTTGTGACTTTTTGGAAGATAACAGCAGCATGGGGAAAATGTTGCCGCTGTACTGCGCAGGTCTCGAGGGATGTGTATATTTGTGAAGAGGGGAGGAGCAGTTCTGAACACCAACAGCGAGCGATGAGACACATTCAAGACAGAGTCTGTGGCAAAATTGGTGAATAAAGGAGATGGATGTAAGGATCTAACAGAGACAGAAGCAGGAAATAGAACCATCATCTGGACAAATCTATACTGTCTCAGAGCTGTGATATTTGTCTAGTGCATCTTCGAGAACAGAGGACAAAGCACAGTTGTTGCTTTTTTTTTTCTTGCTTTCTTTTTTGCGGTGTCATCAGGATACAATTAAACTGTGTATCGCCGGCCATGGCTGCACATTAGAAACAATCATACGCACACTCCTGCTGAAATACGCTGTACAATATGCGGGAGCCCATACCGGTAGTCTGAGTCACAGTAAACCATCATGGTGAGAGATTAATGTGTGTGGTGAGGAATCTTCATGTGATGTGACGATATCTGGAACATGCAACGGCTGCCCACCCGCATGCCCGGGGGTCGCTCACTATCCTCCTTTTAGATTTCCACTGGCCTTTAATGTGTAAAGCCTACCCTGCTGTAATTTGCTCTCCTCTAAAACTGAGAAGTGACTCAATGACTGGAAAGGTTACACTGACCCTGTGAACGGTCCCAACAGCATAGCATTAAAATGCAACTGATGGAGAACACAGTAATATAAACTTTATTGTAACCACAAGCATTCCCATCCAGGAATGTGACAACTCAGTACACTTAATCTTTCACCAGCTCACATTGAGATATAATACACATGTGTAAATATAATAGATTTGCTGTATTATTGAGAACAGAACAACTAAAACAGTGCCTCGGATTACGGAGCTCAGATGGGCTGCCACTTTCTGAAAAAGGCATTTTAAAAATACTCCAAATATGAGGCAAAAAGAACAGCCTAAAGAAATGCTTATTGTATACTGAATAAACATAAAACCTGCAAGATGTATTGCTATGCCGGCCTTCTATTTATAATCTATGTGTATTGTATACATGCTCTGTACCTTGTGGTCTATCTATATCTCCATCGGGCTGAACAGGTGCAACCTTACACGCAGTCGAGGCGTTCTGGAAATGTATCCCCATAAATCAATTTAGATATAATTACATACAACACTATTCATCAGTCAGCATGGGCTCATATCATGTCTTCTGAAATGATTATCATAGCAAGCTATTTTCACTGATGGAGTGATCAAATCATGAACCACTTTGGTCTTCTCTTTCATCTAACGTAGCTTCAAATACTTGTACCTTGGAATGACAAGCTATTCAGTCGCATACACCATTTATTATTAGGTAGGCTACCATGTGTTAATGCATATAGTGCATTGCATGTGGCAGAGTACTGACATTTGCTGACACTGAAATGAGCTGGATTAGAAATGAGATCTTCTAAAGCTCAAATAAATGCTTTAATGTGCTGCAAGATTCTTTAAGATAAAACACAATTGACTCAATTGATAATAACTGACTTATCTTTTGATAGATGTTTAAATCGGATTTATCCTTGATGCGTCCCATGTCTTGATTTTAGCATTTGCAGCTAGATTCACTGATTCACTTAACTTGTTGAGCTTATCTTAAATGGTAACATGCTAGTGGACCTAAAACGCTCCACTGTTGCCAAGCACAGTTATGTGGAAAAGAAAGTTTGGGCAGGACTCTGTTGTCCTGAAAAACTACAGGACTTACAGCATCCATTGGAATTGAGAGGGTAAGTATCAGACGGGTGCTGCTAATTAAATGCACTTGATTAAGGGATAAAATCAGGCAGTTTAATGGTCTGGTGTGTGTGAGCACAACGCCTCATTCTTCCCAGGAGTGCGTTCTGAAAGTGCAAAAAACATACAAGCCTGAGCAAGATCGCAGACTCCAAAGGTAGCACATTAAGTGTTAAAGTTCATGACAGTACAATTGTGTGGAGGGGAAATTCTTTTCTCTCTATGGCAGCGCAGCTTACTGTAGGTTTGCAAAGTTGCATCTGATCAAACCACAAGACTTCGGCAACAACTTCCTTTAGACAGATGAGGCCACAATGGAGATGTTTGTCCATAATTCACAGCACCTCATTAAAAAAAACAAAAACAAACACAGCATAACAGCACAAACACCTCATACCAACTGTCAAGCACAGTGAAGGAGGGGTGGTGATTTGGTCTTGTTTTGCAGCTGCAGGACCTGGGCACCTTATATCTATCTGACAGCTAAAGCTTGGACAGTACTGGGTCACTACAATGATACAAGGTACAGCAGCAGATTTACGACAGAATGGCAAAAAAAGAGAGAAAGGGATCAATGTGTTGCAATGGACCAGTCAGAGTCCAGACCTCAGCCCAGTTGAATTGCTGTGCTGAGACCTTAAGAGATGCGTGTAAATGAATGCCCAAAAAATCTCAATGAATTGAGGCAACATTGTAAAACAAAGTGGGCTAAAATTCCTCCACAACAATGTTTTTCACAGGACTGCACAGAATCCTTTTCACGTGACTATAGGTGTTGGAATTATTATATGAACTTTTATTGTGGTTTCCTATGAGTTATCATATCTGATGTTTTCATAATTTGTTTCTATATATTAATGTGGGTTCTTTTATTCTGATGGGTATGCTTGTGATACTTTTAAAGGAGCTTTCGAAGGAACTGCAATCACACACACACACACACACACACACACATACATCCCCCACAGCACACAGGCACACACATGCACAGACACACGCACAGGTACACGAACGCGCACACATGTAAGTCACGTACGCCATGCGCATGCACGTAAGCAAACATGTGGTAAATGAGAGGAATGTTGCTGACTGTATGCTGTAACTGGAGGTTTGTGGCCTCACGTGATTTTTATTGTATGCATGTGTGAATAAAGGCTGCGGGGGGGCAGCAGCTCAGTGAAGACCCCTCCTGTGTGTCCTGAGGGATGCAGAGGACGGCTTCCCTTGCAAGTAAAATAAGACTTGTGCGTTTGTTCCTTGTTTGTTATAAAATGATGTGAATCTATCAATATGTGGTTCTTATTTTTGCATAGTAACTTTATGCTTTGCGCAACACCTGATTCATTTCCAAAATCCCACAGGTAAAAATTTGACATTTAACAGTTCAATTTTTCTCTAACTGAGAATTATATACACACACACGCACAAGGAAGTAACAACAGTTCTACAACACAGCCAATTCCATTAGGACACCCTCCAATAAGTAAAGATTGGTCGTGCTCTAGTTAGTTAACAATTGTAAAACTACTGGTCCAGGTCCATCCTGGTTACGTACTCAGCTTGTGTGACACGTGAAATCAGGCAAAGTGCTGATTAATTAGAAGCCAGCTAATTGGTAGTCGTCTGAAATAAACGTAACGACCTGCTGACACACAGTATGAGCACTGTAAATGATCTGGCCCGTGGCACCATGACAGGAGGGTGAAGGAGGAGGGGTGGTGGCGAGAGAGAGAGAGAGGAATAGTGTATAATATTACATTTTATGCACAGATGACTAGTTTTCCAGGGCCAGCGGCACATGATCCACTGTAGATGGATGAGATCTGTCCTCAGATCTCAGGGGGCACTGCTGTACTCTGGCTTAAGGTTGAACAGAACACAGAAAACACACTCATCCTATATTCATGTCTTCTTCACCTCAATAAAGAACATAAATTTTGTTTTAATAATCAGTTTGAATGGCAAACCAACTGGCAGTGAATTTGTAATAATTTATTCATATACTCAGTAGATTTATGTTCATGTTGTGGCTGTCAGTTTGTTTCTGAAAAACACTACAAAATCTTTTTGGTTTGGACCAACATATCGAGTGCCTCTGACACATGCAGACTGCAGTTTGTGTCCCACTTAAGATGCAAACTGTGGCCAATATTACCAGCTGGCTAGACGTAAAGCTAGGCTTTTAACCATGAAAAATCTCAAACTACAAGCCTTTCAGTCACCGTGTACACAACTGTGTACATCACTTTCTACAGTACATATTGTATTGTTTATTTTCTGACATCTTTTATCTAAAAAAGATTATGTAGGCAGAAGATTTTATTTTATTTTTAACAAAATTCCTGTATTTCACCCAGAGGGGGGGATGTAACATTCTGCATTTAGAGACCAGCATGCAGAAAATCTTTAAGCAGTTTAGCAATTACTCTCAACTCTGCTGAGCTTTTTAATGTCTTTAGACCCACTGTGTTGCTTGAATGGCTTAAAACATTACAATGTGGAAAACTTCACTTCAGGTGGCAAAAGTTAGCAGCCGGCTGCTGCACGTGGTAGGTGAAGAGCCAGACGTCCTTTGGAGTGTGTGGCTGAGACAGAAATAGAACTACAATAGTTGATTTTTGACTCGTATATGTTGCTTTCGAAGACAATCACAAACAGCCTTTGTTGTTTGGTGCATTTGTTTTATGGCACGTACTGTCTTTGTGTTCAAAGACTGACTGGGAACTAAATTTAGCAGACAGAACCATAGAAATGTCCTTTAAAAACATGCAGTAAGTGCCCGTTGATATGAATATGCTCTGACCCTATAAAACTTCGCTTGGCCCAATGATAGTAAAGTAATTCTGTGGTCCACGCTCTTGCTCTCTCTTTCTATCTGTCTTTCCCTGGTACTGATACTCTATATCTGCAGTTCAGCCATCGCTGAGGTGATTAAAGTAGAACGGAGCCAACAGAGTGAAATGCAGTCTGCAGGAATGTTCCACTTGACCATCCAGAGCATACCAAGTGAGAACGAGAGGTGATGTTTGGGAGGGAGCTTAAGTTTCACTAGACCGTCTAATGTTGTAGCAGTCAACAAGACATTTAAGCTCATAAAAAATTTGATGGGTAGTGACGTTGGCCAAGATAGTCAATTGATGTATAAAATGTTGTTTTATATTAATGGAACGCCACAGGCCTTAAAGCATGATCATACTTAATGCTGCTTTATTTGTTTTTATGATGTAAAGTGCTGCCTTGTATTTGACGTCAGTGGCTTTGATTACAATTTCTCAGTGAGAGCTGGAAGGTTAAAACAACAAGTTATTCATACAATACCATTTATTACATTGTTGCATGAAATTACAGGCACTTTGTGTCATTATTGTGAACACATCTGAGCGCCTGCTCCTGCACACAAGAGACAGAACAGACACACACATACACAAACACACTCACCTTCATCTACTGTAGGGGTCACTGTCACATTCTTCAGACAAAGACAGATTGCCTGTCGCACAGGTGCTCTTCAAACTTGCCCCTCCCTGCTTTCTCACGCACACACACAAGCACACACGCACGTGCACACACACACACACACACACACACACACACACGCACACACACACACACACACACGCACACACACACACACACACACACACACACACACACACACACACACACACACACACACACACACACACACATAGACAGAGAGTCTGGGCAATGTGCTGACCTCAGTAAGCCATTTCTAAA
>VUQK01013158.1:12873-23865 GCA_015106715.1 Bujurquina vittata | reverse complement strand
CATTATACCCTTCCTCCCCCCCCCCCCCCCCCCCCCCCCGGTGGCCTGTCTGAAAGCCTCCTGGCACACAACTCTAGTGACTCTCCAATTTAAAAGGATGCTCCACTCATAATCTCCACGTTAATTGGTGGTCAGACAAGATATTTTTTAATTTCATTCTATGGTCAGTCGAGATGTCGCTCTATTTACAATTGCTAAATCAGGCAGTTTGTTAGAGGAGGTTTGTTATATTAATTATAACTTTACATAATCACTATTAGTTGCACGTCTAGGGGTAATGAGTGGATCAGTGAGATCAGAAAAAACATTTTTCATCACAGCTACTCACAATTACAGGCTCCACATACAGTAAGGGATGAGCATGGTCAGCAACAAGACTCAATCTGACCATTCACTTCTGACCTCTGACATCAACATTTATATTATCGCCCAGAGAACTTCCTCTCACAGGATATTTTCTCTTCTTTTGGCCCATTCTGTATAAGCCATAGCGGTGTGGGAAAATCCCAGTAGATCAGCAGTTTCTGAAATACTCAGAGCAGTCCGGCTGCAGCCCAGCACCAGCAATCATGCCACGTTCAAAATCATTTAAAAAACCTTTCTTCCCCATTCTGCTGTTCAGTTAGAGCAGGCCCTCTCAGCCATGTCTATATGGCTTTATGCATTGAGGTACTGCAATGTAACTGTCTGATCAGAGATTTGTGTCAACAAGACGTTGAACAGTTGTACCTAATAAAAAGGTCGGTGAGTGTAAATGCAGTCCATTTGCCACTTAAAGGCATGAAGATTGATACTGAGGTTGTCTGCTTGAGGGGCGAGTGTGAAGCTATGTTGTATTTATATATTCTTTCATCATATAATTTAATATAATGACGAGGAAAGTGCTACAGCTACTCAGGCTGGACTATGAGGGGTTGTTGGGAAATCTCACTTGAGTTGTGCATTTAAAAATAGGTGTTAATGAACCCTTTGACTGAGTGAGATCGAGCAGGAAACGTTACCAATCAGACCAAAGTTCACTAAAAATGCTTTAATGAAAATGTAATAAATCACTCAGGGATTTATAATTTTTTCCCATACTTTCCCAGCAAAGAAGTACACCGCAGGGTTTGGTGTGGATGTCGTAGCAGGGTGCATGTTGGTCTGGGGTAAGTGATCCTTTGTGGTGAAAGTAATAGATAAACAAACAATTTTGCCGAATGTCATCATCTCCCCGCTGGGTGTTTGTCGGTGGGGGTCAAGAGGGTAGAGGAGAAAACAGGAGTGGAAACATCATAAATCAGAAGGATTTTAGAATCTGATGACAAACCTAATTCCTGTCTGAAAAGGGCCGAGCTGCTCCCCCCTTTGACTGTCATCGAAGCTGGCCTATAAACATCGCAGCTGTCACCCAAACTCGCCCGGACTGCGAAGGACATGCCATCGTTCCTCTCACATGCTCTTTCTGTGGGCCAATTCTGGACTGGAGGGGCCGTCGAATTCCACTTTGCATTTTGTCACATTCAGCCACAGTGGGGGCTGGTCCGGAACTTCAGCTGTAAACCCCACCAACACTGCCACCACTACCCGCTATTCTTCATCATGTCTGACCATTTATTGAAGGGCATTTGCTCCCGCAAAATCAATTTATCCCTCTATCTCTCCAAAAACCAGTTTGTGAGGCCTGAAAGAGGGTAATAGTGTATAGGTGAGGGTTAAAGGCAGGGGAAATAGAAAGAGGGTGGTGAGTTGGTGAGAAAGGGGAGTGGGGTGGGCACGCAGTGCTAAATGTTGTCACTGCGAAAGGTGAGTAGATGAGCTTTAGAGGCGAATTTTCCACTCAACAGACGCTCTGCCTGCCTCCCCCTGCCCTCCTTTCTCCCCGCTACGCACAGGCCACAGGCAGTGGTAACCAGATAGCCCTGAGCCTGCTCTGTAACTTAAACGGCTAAAGTTGGTAACTCACTCATTAGAAATTTAAAGAAAAAAAAAAGAAATATAAAATTACACTTGGCACGTCTCACTGTTTCAAAACTGGTACATTACCTTTCACCTAAAGCAAGATGAAACTCAGGCAATGTTCAAGTAACACCCCATTTCCATACCCCATTACCTTTATGCTAATATTTTGGTACTTGACATTCATATAAAGCAAATTAGCGCAACAAGGGGAAGCTGATTTTCTGATCTGATGCCCCAGTCTGCCTGTGTCTTAAATAGTTATTACTCATTAATAAAAACAAAAATTTTGTGTTTAGGAAATAAATCTATGCTGATTTGCTACACCCGCTCAAACAGCTGAAGGCAATGACACCTTTTTTTTTTTTGCTGTAGAGCTGAAAAATTACATCACTTCTCTTTGAAAAAAAATCAAATCCACTGTTACAAAAATCCACAATGTGCTGATTCTCAAAGCATTTTTTTGTAACAGCGCATTTTCCCGACACAAGTGGTCGAAATTCCCGACTAACTGCTTTTCCTGGATTTTCCCCTTTTACGTGGCTTAGATGTAAATGGCCACAACACATCATAAATAAGAAGAATGTCATAGGGCCTACTTCCTGTGTAATTAAATCAACGTGTTTTACTATATGTGATGCTTGAGAAGGCCCGCATGTGTGCTCGCCACATGTGAGATGATATACACACGCTCTGTCTTTATCTGTCTGCTGTCTCACACACACTCACGCACACACATGAATGTGTTGTATGAGTGCACGTAAAACAGTTTCCGTATCTCTTAATGAAGACTGCTGAAGGTTTGCATCCAGCTGCTGGATTTATTGAATCCCCAGCAGCAATTTTGGGAAGAGCCTCTGTGGCTGTTTACGTTTGGTTTTAGTCTTTAAAGAGGCTGAGGCATTCTACAAGAGTGACAGAGTTGATGGCTAGCTGACCAGGTTTCAAACAACAGTTTTTATTGAGTCTACAATAAGCGCTGTATTATTCCCACATATATGAACTGAAAATTACAGCTAGTGGTTTAAATTAAGGTCAGAGATTTGAGCTCATTGTGTAGCATCACTTTTTATGTCACTGATGCACTGATCTATTACTCTGGGCTGTTGTAAATTCTAAGGGTTTTGGTACAAAACTGTACTACATATGTACTACATATGACTGCTCAGCAAAACACCCTGGCTGTCATATTTTGAAGTTTGCAGATGACACAGCAGTGGTCGGATGCATCGCTAACAACGATGAGTCCCGCTACAGGCAGGAGGTGGAACACCTATAGGGTAGGGGCAGAGAGAACAGTCTCTGCATCAATGTGGCAAAAACAAAGGAGATGATCGTGGACTTCAGAAGGGACAGACACCCCCTCGTCCCCCTGCACATTGGAGGATCTGCGGTGGAAGTGGTCCCCAGCTACAGGTACTTGGGTGTACACCTGAGTAACGACCTCATCTGGGGCGGTGTGGTGCAGCGCGTCCTGCATCACTGCGTAGCACACAGCAGAGAAAATAACTTTGCAGAGGGTGGTGAAGGCCACACAGAGGACTGTTGGAGTCAGCTTCTCCACCACCACTGACAATTACACAGCCAGATGCAGAAGAAGGGCCCAAAGGACCCCACACACCCAGCACACACTTTTTGTTCCACTCCCCTCAGACAGGAGGCTGAAGAGCATCAAGAGTAGGACCACCAGACTGAGGAACAGCTTCTTCCCTGCAGCTATAATACTGTTGACCTCTGATGGGGTTGTGTAGCTGCACTGCTCTCCCTTGCACACTCGTGCTGCTGACATTGCACAATCATCACTGCTGTGGCACCAAGTTTCACTGCCTTTACTCCATCTCAAACTGTTATTGTATATTGTTTTTATTTATTCAGTTCTGTATACAGTATGTGGATGGGTGTGGATGTATGCATATGTGTGTGTGTGTTTTGTGTATATATTTGTGTGTATATGTATATATGAATATTTTTGTTTTATATTATTGTTACTTTTTATTTATATTTATTCTTCTTTAAGGGCAAAACTGGGACCTGAGGACAGAAATTTTGTTCCACTTCATATGGCTTCAAATCCCATTGCTTAACATAGATAGTCCACTGTGATTTATCCAGTACTAAACTTTTGATATAGGCCCTAAATATAGTAAACTTAATATCAGTACTGAATGATGTAATGTTATATTGATACTACAAATAGCACAACTGGAGATATAAAAACTGAATATAGTAAATATTTGATCAATTAGATCAATTGTTACTGTTGAGAAATGAAAACGATACAATGCTTTTACAAAGTGTTATAGGTGCATAAATGCTACAAATGGGACATTTTAGCCCACTGACAGGTGGTTACTAGGCAACATGATTACATCACAATACGTGCTATTGATAAGAACCTTGCGTGGGCTAAGATGTAATTGCATGACAAATTTGGTGTCTCAACTCTGGATCATACAGGAGGAATTTGTGGGCAAATAGACAGTCAGAGAATTTGCTTATGACTGTATAATGAGATACAATGGATTAAAAAAAGTTATTTTAATGGAGCATAAATTGAATGTCATTAATGACACCTATAGCTGTTAAATGAAGTGGAGTCTATATTCTAACACGCTCACACTCATCATCATTCAAAACACTGCAAAGCAGTAGTGCACGGCAGCCTTGCATGCAACTATTAAACTAAATCTGTCTTTGCTAAAGGTGAAACTTCTTGTAACCAAAACAGTGATTATATCAATCACTGATTCTCTAATTAATGGTGATAACACTCAGATGGGAGGAAAGACAGACAGGGAGAGGACCAGAGCTGCCTGCTCTCTTGTTCCCTCCATCACATGCTGCATTGTCATTTTCAGGAAGGCGATCACGATAATAGACTTGTAATTGGCTTTAAGTGGATTAAGTGCCAGGCAGGGCAGAGCAGTTCTGGCCAGAAGTATGCAATCCAAACACAACCTGTTGTGCAGGCCATGAGTGAGCATGAGGTCTCAATCTGAACAGCAGACATATCTGCTTGCTCTGTGTGTCCCAGTTACTGCTCATGATAAAACACATTGCTCCAGTCTATTATTAAGAATGAATGAGACACATCGGATTTTGCTGAATATGTATTAACAAAGAAACCGCAAAACTCACTTTACTCAATCCAGCACTCTGAGATCACATAGCAACCACTTTTTAGCTGCTGAGAACCAAAATGAGACAACAAAGTAAAGAAAGAAGATTTTAATAAAACTCTTGATATTATGTGATGTCACGCAGTACATGGATTATGATTTACTGCGTTTTTATATGACTGCTGTATCCAAGAAATCAGGTTCAGTCTTGTCACATGTACTATGTCCCTTTACTGTGTAGTGCTAAAATACAGTGGGTGAGCAGTTTGTTCTTGAACTGTTGGATGGGCATTCACAAGGACTTAAGTGACTTTGACATGGGTCAGATGCGAATCTCTAAAGGTCTTGTGGTGTGCTTTAGGTATGCAGTGGTGAACACTTATCAAAGGTTGTTCACAGAAGTCCGGTCAGTCCCCCGCTGACCCCCGTCCATTACCGAAACAATGAGCACCAGAGGAGCACTGTGGAAGAATGTAGCCACTAAACAACATTTTGTCGTGCAGATAGCTGGGTGTAAGTGTCCTGTTTGCCCAGGAATAAGGAAGGCGTGTAAAGATAATGTGATGGTCTAAGCAATGATTTGCTGGGAAACCTAATCATTTTAAAACCAGCAAATGAAATGAATAAAGTAACTAACATACAGCTGTGATATGCAGCCCATGCATTGGATTCACAATAAAGCTCTTGAGTTGTTACTTGTGACTGTAACTTTAACTTGCAGCAGGTGTGAGAGATTAGGCCGACAGGGAGAGTTGCAAACTTGCTGTGAGATAGCTAAACTCTTTCACACATGGTCTGATTGCATAAAGACCAGAGACGATTGATTACCTTCACAGAGAAGCAGCTTATCTTTGCTGAGAGGTGGTGATGGTGAAGACCCACCGTCTGCTGAAATCTTTGCAGTTGGACAATCAAGGTAAGCTGAAGATATGTGCCGAGCATCCATCTGTGTGACTTTCCATGTAATGAACACCTGAGAAGGTATTGACAGGTCCCAGTAGCAATCCAAGGAAGGAGCAAATTTACCCACCTGCAAGCTGTGGTGAGACAACTTTTGCAAATTAGCCTTTATAAAAAAAATTAGTGGGTACACTACTCAGTAATGGGCTGAGCTTCCAAGAGCAAGACTGTGCTGTGTCGCAATACAGAAACAGCAAAAGGTTTGAGAAGAGCTGGAACAAACCTAAACCATGGAGACCTCACTCTGTCACACAGAGCAACCAAATGATCCTGTCTCAGTGTCCTGGTGCCAGGCAACACAACACACCCTCAGAGCGCCTCTACCTGTGCCCCAGTGGGTCAGGCACATGTCGCATTACCCATATTTAGGCAGTGTTAATGCTGTGATTTTCTTGGTGTGCAATTTTGTACTGCAAGGTGTTCTTTAGAACATCAGATTGTCTCATGTTCAGAATCTGTTCAGCGTGTGATGGAAAAATGTTTTACAAACAAATTTGTCCTACTCATCAAAACATGGAAGTCATGTTCTACAATCAACATATAATCAACTACACCACTGATTAGTGATTAATATTAAGCTGGCTACCTGAGTCACATTAGGCCTCAGCCACAACAACCTCCAGTCACGGGAAAAATATGTATTGCTGGACTAGCTGGCGAGGAAGTTGCTGGAGGTTGCTGTCTGTTGCCAGGTGAAGAGTGTACTCCATCAAAAATTGAAAAAATTGAAAATATACACCTTCAAAGCAAATGTATGGCTTACAGCTGCAGCTAACACATTTCAAAAGGCACACTTTTACTTTGAAAGTGAATATTCTCTTTCTCTCTTTGGCATTGCACTTTTCGTAGTTTCGCTGCTGCTCAGTGAGTAGTTTGCAAGTGTTTGCAGATGAGTCCGAGTTTTCGGTGGTGACTGTGGCAATATGCACGTTTTTAGGTGCAGCACCCTATACTGTACCTCTTTGTGACCAATTTCACTGTAGTGACTGCTATAAACCATTTTTCCCCTCATGACTGGCATCTTTGGGAATACTGAAAGCTTAGCCCACAGCTAAGATATTTGACTTTTGCCTATATCAGTCATGATAACGCTGGCTGAAATCACTAAGCATGACAACACTGAGACAGTGAATTTTACTAGACTTGGACGATTTTTCTTTAATTTAAACCACACAAAATTGTGGATCAAAAGTAAAATAATTGTGTTTTAGCATAAGTGGGTACATGGTCAAGATTATGAAAATAAGGGTTAGTTTGTATGTTTTGCTTCATTCGTCTGTGAGCTCTTTCAGAAATACTGTAACAGCTGCAACACGATTTAGCAGAGACTTTAAACCATAAGGACGTTGAAGGCATCAACAGTGATTATGAGACAAAGGTTGCAACATCCTTTAAATTAATAACTTGGATTAAATTTAGGAAATCTTTCTTCAGGAATATAAATATGTTTCCATAAATATCTAGAGTCCATACACACTCACGAGGTACCCACAAGAACATCATAATTATGGAGGAACCAAAGTGGTCCTCCTGCAGACGCTCACCACTGTTGTTGCTTCTGTGTGATCATGGACACATGCATGTTTGACTAGTGTAACTAAATTCTGAAGCCACCCACACATCACATCCACAGCCTGCCTTTTTCTTTGAGTTGTGCATTTCAGGAACTTAAAAGAAAGTCTGGCAGAGTTCAAGCAGTTGCTCGGTGTATCTGACACACACGTGCAGCCACTCCAAATTCCACCAAAGAAAAGACAGAGTACTCGGGCTTCCTGTTTTCCTCTCTGAGCGCACGTCGCAATGCGACCCCGGCCAAGTTGCTCGGCAGCACAATGAGCGCGGGTGTGATTCAGCTTTCAACAGGCCTGTTACCAGGGATTACCCCAGCGTTGTTTAACAGTGTTATCCAGACCACAATAGAATGTTGTTTTATCAGAGTACTAAGTCAGACACTTTGCTCACTGACGGCTTCAGAAATGTCACCGTGAAATTTCTGAGAATCTGTCCCTGGCCTCTGCCCAGCCAGTGCAGGTGAGATCCATGAGCGAGTGCAGCTGCCGCTCTCAAACTTGCATTCAGACACGCACATGCAGGCATGTATGGCCCCCATAGATAGATTGATGGTGGCGAGGGGAACCAAGGGCTGCTTGGCAGTCCTGAAATCAGGCCAGTTTTAACACAGCGGACACGCTCTCTAGCCCACAGTCATAGTAACATTTTATGTGACAAGCATTATAAAGGTGATTTATAGAACACATATGTGTTGGGCTTAATTTTTTTTTAGAATATTTAACTGCATGTATTTTCAAATCTCTCAGCTTTTTCGCATCATCCCTGCATTGACCATTAAACAAATGTCCTGTGAAAGTCAAGAGCACAGCAAATGGGAACCTCTCAAGGGGAAGCAAACACTTATGTGGACTGTTGCTTTTATGAGATGGCCTTTTTTTCGTATGGCACCGACCTCTGGCTTCTTCTCTCTTGTACTCATTTATAGCATAACTGGGTCAGTAGTGCTCACAGGTCCACAGGTTTTCTTTAAAAAGTTCACAGATCTTGGTGAGTGTGGCTCACAGTTGACAATCGAACCCCACTTTCAAATGGTGTCATCCTCTGAATACAGTGCAACGTTATAAGGTGTGAACCTGCATCATTAATTAACTGAAACGTGCATTTGTCTTTAGTATATTTCATTGCACATGGTTCCAGACATATTGCTTATCCAAAAATTTAAGACTATTGATGAAGGATAACAAGAAATGTTCTCTACTCTACTGTTCACACTCTCTAGGTCCTGAAGATTCAATCACCAGACTCCAGCTATGTTTGAGTCCAGAGATTGAAAATAACCATGTCTAAAATTGTTAATTTCAGATGATTTATTCATGCTACCTTTAGTTGAATCAGTGGTGGTCTCCTCGTTTTCAGTGGCTGTGACTGCTTCTGCTGTTCTTTAGGATATTGCAAACATGACAAAACAAATGGCTTCCTTAAAGAGAGTAACTGCAGCTAACATGAGGATATTAAAAACAAAAAAAGATGTTCTGCATGCACTTAGATTTTCTGAAGAGGAAGATATTACAAATATCTATGAGCGCTGTTTACATGACTTTTTTTTTAAATTATTAAACCACTTTAAGGCAACTTTTTTATTATGAATTACCTTATATCTTATTATGAATATTTTATCCATACATCCACCTTTTTCATCCATCCATCCTCCATCTTCTCAAGTTCAGGGTTGCGAGCAGGCCGGAAGTCTATCCCGGCTGTCACAGAGCAATGTGTCCGGGATGCAGCCTGGATCGGTCACCAGCCTATCACAGATCTCTTTTTTTATGTTTCTGTGAAGCATTTCAAAACGTTGCACTATAATAAACAGTAGAAATATGACTACATTTCTTTATTCCTCACAGTTATAAACTGGTTTATATCCAGGTATCATCCAAGGATTTCAAACAGTAGTTATATGTAACAGAGACAGATTTTAAAAGGCATTTCTGCTATTTTTTGATTACCAATTAATTCTTCCCATAGTTTAAGATGTAGTTTTTAAATGGTGAATGTAAATTAAGAATTTTTTTAAGACTTCACTTAAGTATGACTTTCAAGGAAGTCAGATGGCAAAATAAATAACTTGATGTTTCATTTATTTTCAGCATTCTTGACAATCAATGTTTTTGCTTTTCAACTCAACTCAGCTACTTCTTCACACTCATCTCCCACCACCTCTCCTGTTCTCACAATCTGAAATCCACCCTCCACGGGGTTTCAATATCCGGGTCACCTGCCCGGTCAGTCACCTGATCCTCTGCATCTTTGAGAACCTGACTGCAAACCACCACAAAGCACCGGACCTCTCTCATTAAGACACGGGGGCTTTCCAGTGGGGCGTCTTTGTTCTCAGCAGGCATGGCACCATGGGACTGCCTAGGACCGGTCTGTCTCCATCTGGGCCTGGGGTCTTTATCAGAACCACCTGCCTGACAGGGTCAACTATATCTCAAACATCTTTTTTCTCTCTGGAGGAAGAAGAAAAATCATTTCCACTGTTTTCCTGTTGACCCATATGCCATGGCCAAGGGCCTTTTCTGAGAGTGTGAGAATATTTGCTTGTGTTTTACTTAATCTGGGAATGGTTCTAAAACCATTTCCAGTCTAGTTGAACTTCATCATTCTACAGTGAGAAAGATTATTCACAAGGGGAAAATATTCAAGACAGACACCAGTCTTCCCAGGAGTGGAAACCCCAGGAAATGAGGAGAAACTGCAAAAACCCCAAGAGCTCCATCTCAGACTCCACAGGCCTCAGTTAGCATGTTAAATGTTAAAGTTGATGAGAGTACAATTAGAAAAATGAAGGAACAAGTGTGAATTGTCTAAAAGGGTTGCCAGGAGACAGCCTCTTCTCTCTGAAAATAACATGGCCGCATGGCTTAGGTTTGCAAAGTTGCAAGATTACAGGAACAAAGTCCTTTGGACAAATGAGACCAAAGTGGAGATTTTTGGCCATAATGGACAGCACCACATGTGGCAAAATCCAAACAGCATATCAGCACAAACACCTCATACCAACTGTCAGCATGGTGCTGGAGGGGTGATGATTTGGGCTTGTTTTTCCTCCTCTCCAAAACAACGTGAGAGACTGAAAAAGTCATGCAGAAAATGCTTCAAATTATTGCTGCTAAAAGTGGTTCTACAAGCTCTTCAATCATGGAGCGTACTTAGTTCTTCACAGATCTACAAAGACTCCTGTGAATACTCTCTTTTTCACATGACTGTAGGTTTCGGGAGGACAAATCTCCTCCAGTGGCAGGCACAAATAAAAAGGCAGAGGCTGCTGACCGTGGAGGAGCCAGAGGAGACGGGGGGGGGGGGGGGGGGGGGGGGGCGTCTTCTTTTCTTTTTTTTTTGGGGGGGGGCCCACAGAAGACGTGTGGTTGGGGGTGGGTGTGTTTTTGGTTTCTGGAGTTTT
>VUQK01013156.1:0-19368 GCA_015106715.1 Bujurquina vittata | reverse complement strand
TACCACTGTGAAGCTGACATTTGTGGTTTGGAGTTAAACAAGGGGGGTGGAACAGTGATTGGTACTGTTGCCTCATAGCAAGAAGGTTCTGGGTTTGAGTGCACCATCTGGCTGCAGCCTTTCTTTGTGGAGTTTGCATGTTCTCATATCTGCGTGGGTTCTGTTCAGGCACTCTGACTTTCTCCCACAGTCCAAAGATATGCAATTGGTAGGGTTAGATTAATTGATGATTCTAAATTGTTCATAGCTGACTTGTTTAGCTTGACATTTGCAGAGATACTTAACATATTTAAGGTTGCCTGTGTCTCAGAAGGTAGAGCAGGTCATCTGGAAATTGGAAAGTTGGTGGTTCAATCCCTGGCTACTCCAGTCTTCATGCCAAAGTATCCTTGGCCAAGATACTGAACCCCAAGTCGCTCCCAATGCGTTCATCAGCGTGCGTATGATTGTTAGATAGAAAACACTTAGATGTACAAAGTGCTTCCATGAATGTGTGTGAATGGGTGAATGAGACATGCTGTATAAAGTGCTTTGTGTGCTCATGTAGAGTATAAAAGCTCTACATGAGAACCAGACCATTTGCCATGTACAATCAGGTCACAGTATACTCTCACAATCCTTCAGTTTACACTTGGAAAAGTGACAACGATCTCATTGCTTCAGTTCTCACCAGTGTCCTGTTACTCAGCAAATGCTGGCGGTAAACAGATCTCTCAGCATTGTGGGCATTGTGAGCATGCAGATGTTAGCGATGCACTGCTGTGCCAAAGTGCAGGCTGACGGAGCTGCGAGGATGGCCGGAGACTTTGACTTGTTTTCACAACTTGTTTTCAGTGACCTTTGTATCAGTTTCTTTGAGAACATATATCAGCTAAATACAGTGTGATTAATGTGCTGATCACAGTGGTTTTTAAAGCTGTTATTTCCTCTGACAGTAAACAGCCTGGGTGACTTCACATAAATTGAGCATGTTGCTGTTGTAATATATATTGTTCTGAACAGCTTCTATCTGCTTTGTGGCTGTAAGATAATTAAAAAGTCCTCCAGATGTACTGGAGGCTGCTCTGTCCCACAAAATCTACATGTTTTTGAGTGTTTTTAGACATCTTTCCAACTTTTTAATGCAGCGTTCTGTTTTCTCTTACAGTATCCTTTCCTCTTGGGCTTCTCTGTTGCTCTCAGCTGGAGTGTCCTGGTCTGTGTAAGCCGAGTGTACATGGGGATGCACTCAGTTCTGGTAAGCAGATGCAGTCTTTAACATGAAATGAATATTTTCTCACTGAGATAAGAATATAAAGTGATGATCATCATCCCAGATCTTTTACTCCTGTTATGATTTGCAAGCTTTTGCCTTTTATGCTGTAGTCCCAGTTTAACCTGAGCCTGATGAAACTGCATTTCCGAGAACTTCCAGTGTCAGTGATTTCTGCAATATACAACTTCATTGGTGCCTCACGTGTTGTAAGAGCAGATGTACAGTACCTGCTGTGAGCCGTCTATGTCTATGAAATCACTTGTGTGCATATTTTAATTTTCTTCGAGTGCAGCTGTTCCAGTGAGAGCAGCTGTCAGACCAGTTTTAGTGTAAAATTTCTCTTAAGGCACAAAACAAGTTCTAAAGTATTTTTTTTAAACTGTTAGTAACAAATTAACTGATTTCTCATTACTTAAGTTACCTAGTAGGAAGTGTATTAAGTAAGTAGAAAAGACATGTAGATCATTAAATGCAAATAATCCCACAGAGGATTTTGTGGTAAACCTTTGACACTATTTCCTGGATTTATTTATATGTTATTTAAATATACAGTGTTTAACTTTTCTTTTTTTAATGCATTAACAGGTTGATAACATAAGTATGAACTTGAAATTTATGATATAATGGAAATTTATGTTAGCGGAGCCAATAAACAGCTTAAAGCCCTGAGATTAGATTAGATACTCTGACCTGCAAACCTGTGACCTGGCAGCAGCTCTGAGGAAGTTCTGTTTCCTCCAATAGCAACACCTGTTTCATCAGTCAGCGCCTCACCTAATCTTGATTAGGCTTTTTTATGACTGAGGAAATCTGCAGCTTAGAGGAAATGTTTTGGGGAGGAAAGTGTAACTGAAGCGCCTCCTAGGGCAGGTAGCAGCAAAGGAATTCTTGCTATTGCTTTTTTCCCCCCCAAAAAAAGTTAAATCTAGTATTAAACATACATCATCATTCTTAAATCTGCATTGACAGGCCTTTTTCATTACTTTAATGCTACTGAAGCTGCCTTTTGCTGCTGCTTTGCAATAATTTATGTCCCTGTGTTGCAGGAGGTAATCAGCGGTTTCCTGTACGCCCTCCTTGTTCTTGCCTTCTTCCAGCCAATCCTGGGAAAGATCGACAACTACTACATGATGGGCCACTACGCTCCACTTGTGATTGTCGTGTCGCACGTGAGCTTCGGACTTGTTGCTTTCTCTCTGGATTCGTGGAGCACCTCTCGGGGCGATACAGCTCAGGCACTGGGCACTGGAGCAGGAGCTGCTATAGCTTCCCACGTGAACTATCAGCTGGGGATGCTGCTAGATCCCCCACTTTCCTCACTTCCTCTAACTTTACCACCTCTCAGTATTAGCTTGGTGTTACGTTCCCTGCTGCGCTTCTTCATTGGAGTCGTCGTCATCCTCGTCACAAGGATGGTTATGAAAGCACTGACAATTCCCTTCTTATGTCGACTGTTCGGGCTGCCCACAGACGATGTAAGACGGGCGAGACAGCACATGAAAGTGGAGCTGCCGTATCGCTATATTGTCTACAGCGTTGTGGGTTTCAGTTGCGTGTGCTTTGTGCCTCTCCTCTTTAGGATCTTAGATCTTGCCTAAGCGTTATGTGTAAACTGTCATGTCCTGCTGACATGGTGAGGGCCAACAGCACGTGGAAACATGCTGCTTGTTTTGACACGAGTGAAGGTTCTGTTTCTGCATGATAGAGGATGATTTAAAGGATAAATCCTGTGGTGTTCTATGTTTCCCTTATCATTAAATCACATCGAAAGACTAGAACCAATAATGAATCGACCCTCAGGGTGTGTCCAGGCAGAGGGGTGTACTACAAGCAAACTGTTAACTTCAGCGTTTTGTGTGTCACAAAAGTGTCTCTTTTTTTTTACCTGGCTAAATCACCGTGGTAACTTATGCTGAGCACCATAACTGGGTTGGGACCAGGTTGTGCTCAGTTTTGGTTTAAAATGGGCTCATTCTCACTGATTCTTTTATTTACAACATGTTTTAAGTTCATTATAGATTGATCTATAAATAGATCTCTGTTGGGGGAAATATGTTCTATATGTGCAAGCTGGTAAACTGAGTCTTACTAAAATCACTGAAAGATGCACTGCATTATCATGGGAATGTGCATGATTAAATTTGGTTATGCAGGAAATGTATAACTATTGTTATAGCAGCAGATTAAAATAAAGTATGACTGTTTTGCATTGCTGGAATTGCTAGTACTAGAACACAGAACACATGCCAAGAATACCTACTCAGTCTGTGAAATTAATTTCACTTTGATCTGCCAACAAACTGAAGTGATTTCCATGTCTCCTTCATTAGGCTGTGGGACAGTAAAGCTTTAATATTTAAGTGGATCCTCTTTAAAGTTTCAGAGCTCTAACGTGCAGCCATCAGCACAGAAATTAACAGCAGCTTCAAGAGATATAAAATAACTTCAATTAAAATGTTTATTTTGCCACTTTGTGTGATAAATCCTCACATTAACGATTTTCTGCAGCATTAACCTCTTGCGACCTGGACCTAACCTCATCTGCAGTATACCCCTCACGAGTTGTGTTTCATATACGCATACACACATGTTTATGCTGTTACAATGAAGTAGACTGAGTATTAATTATTCCTAAACACTACTGGATAAAAACTAAAGTACCCAACTTTATCTTAAGTTCAAAAGCTGACAGCTATGCTCTGGAAAAGTTTAAAAGTCATTTTGAGGTATTGGTTTTGGTCTTTTTGGGGAATTTTGTTGACTTATTAAATAGGAGATCACCCGCCTTATCCTTTAAGATCTGCCTGTGGTCGACACATTTAAGTGTTAACTGGAACTACACAAATACAAAGTACTGTAATCATGCTCATGTTCATCAATGTGGGAGCTATTGTTCAAATATATCATAACATTTTTTTGAGAGTTTCATTCTCTGGGAATAAACCAAACCATTAATCTGTAAAGTCTGACGTTGCTTCATATTTAATTTGTTGCCATTTTTAAACTGAACCGGCCTGAAAGCAATGACAAATGCTGTGCGTATTTAAGCTTTTGGGTGTCAGGGTAGTTAATGTAAATATGGAGAACTCTTTAACTTTGAGTGGGTCTTACATGTCATCACTGTTTTTCTAGATTACCATGGTCACCGGTGTTCTGCCACTTTTTTTTGTATATTTCCTGTACAATTTTGGCCTAAATTCAAGTAAAGTTGATTGAAAGTAGAGAATGAATGAAAACAGATATTTTTGATAAATTATTTTATCATTGTACTTGAGTGGTTGTCTTGGGGGAGGGGGGAGGATAAATGGAATATTCATAATTTAAGTCCAGTGACATTTCAGTTGTCCTTACTCTGCAGTCTGCAAAACCTTGGACCCTAGAACTAGTCTGATTGTTGTAACTATTTGTAATTTGTTGTGTTTTAATAATCAGTCAGAATATTAATGTCCAATGTATATCAGAATATATCGGGCTGTTTATAGATCTGCTATAGCCATCAGTTCTCCCTCTTTTTTTCTGTTATCCGAGGACTGTGTCCATTTAAAACATTTGGAAACAAAAAATAAATAATATTTTAAAAAATGTTGTTTATTTTATTTTATTTGGTTTCACCTGAATTTACTTTCATTGACTGGATTGGTGACCTGGCCTGGGTATACCCCGTCTCTTGATCTGAGATTTTTAGACTATTGTGCTCCAATTTGGTGTTTTGTAAATATTGATCACAAGTTAAACAACAAAAATAAAATTAAAATATTTCCATTGACATTATTTTGAAGGTAATATTTATCACGAGAAATATTACCTTCAAATATTACCTTGTAATATTTCTCAGGAGAAATATTACAGGAATTTCACCAAAATAACTCATTGTTTATTCCACATTGGTAAAAAAAAATTGTGACATGCTGTTTCAGAATTAAATACTCCGGAAACATTAGGATTTTTAAGTGCCTTCAATGTTCATATAGTTAAATTATTTTAAAGACCCATAATCTTGAATACTGTGGGTTATACAGTCATAGTGCATATTATAAATTATTTGAAATAGTAGCTACAGTACTACATTTTGTTTAATTTCTTTTCCCCCCTTATTTAAATGTTATTTTACCCACTTTAGAAAGATAGTAGTGGACAATATAATGAAAGCATTAATAAGTGTCAGGAAAACAACGCACAATTGTGCAATAATAATCAATGCCTCTGTTTCAACAAAGACCGACTATAATAACCGTCATTAAACCAGGATGCAGTGATGACTGATTAGGCTTTATTACCACCTTGGGATGCCTGGTACAGGCTAGTAGGTTTAAATTTAATTTAATTTTTTTGCTTTTTTTCAGGACATAAATGTACTGCATATCACAAATCTTTGGTAGAAAATTTTGAAAAATAAATAAGTTGAATTAAATATTGCCACATGCAGTAGTGTAAAATAACTAAAAGCGGATGGAGCTTTTATTTTGAAAACCGCGGTTAAACCGGAAGTCCGTAGTTTGACAGTCACTGTTCAAAACATTGTGTGTGTGTTTTTTTTTAACTCCTGCGGTTCACGGTGGAGCAACAGAACAGCAGGACTTGTTAGGTTAAGGTTACCCGGCGTTCGCTAACTGATGTAGCCGTGATAGCAATAAATAAGATAATTGTTTTAGATCGTTTTTGTTGAATTTCGTCTTCGACTGTCCTCGGTTCCCATTAAAACACTTTACCTGCTGCTAGTCATTAGCTTTAATGAAACACGAACGACTTATGTAAAGTTTTCTCTGCATGAACAAGTCTTCTGCCGCCAGCGCAGATGCCTCGTTTGGAAAAGACAAATGCCAGAGGCAGGGACAGGTAAGAAGCTTTCTCTCTGCAGGATAGACAGCAAAGTTCAACGTATTTTTTTATTCCCCCTCTTTCTCTGTGTTTCCGTAAATCAGGCCGCAGCTAGACTGGAGGTTTGTGCAAAGGTTCTGCAGCATCCAGAAGATCCTGTTCCCATCATGGACCAGCCAGAGTGCGCTGATGCTTGGGACGCTGCTGGGCGTTACTCTGACAGGTAACAGCTGGAGTTACAGAAACAAAAGGGGAACTACAACAGCAAGAGGAGGAAACTATTAAATGGCTGTAATTTACGTTTGAACAAGTTTTCTTCTCTGCCTGTTGCACTCCTGTTTCTTGTTGACCTTTAGTTGCTCTTTTACGAGTGTTTGAACTGACTCTTCACAATGCAATGTGCTGACACATCTGTTTTTCTGCCATCAGAGCAGCTGATTATTTACCAGGTGGGAGTCCTCCCCAGCCACTTCTACAATGTGCTGGCAGACAAAGACTACTCAGGCTTCAGGAGCCTGGTGGGCACCGCCATGGTGCTCATTTTATTCAACTCCACAGTAAGTTGAAGTAGCAGAGGGAAGGCAGAAGTCAACCTACTGACACGCGAGCATTTATCTGTCATTCTTCAGATAGCCCCTCTTCTTTTCCTTTGTTGTATGTGGAATTTGGACTTTCAGCATTTACTCGTCACTCATGTCCAAATTTAGCTGTAATGGATGTCTGTTTATGCTTTCTTGGATAAGTCACTCCTGAAAATTAGATTTTAATAAGACTAAATTAAAGTTATTATATATACCGGAAGCCCTTCCAGAGACAATCCCAAAGGGATTTGTGTCACCGCTTGGGATCAAACTGGCGTGGAAATAAATATAACTTAATTAACCCAAGTAGAGTAGTAAAGGTTTTGTTTAGGAAATATAAGCGTTATACTAACAGTAAGTCTCTGCAAATCCACATTATGTAACAAAAGCTTTATGTTTTTATGCCACCTTTTTGAAACAGGGGACAGATGTTCGGTTCCCTGTACTGTACATTATCTGTAGTGACATGTGGGGATGTGCATTTAAACTAGCTAAATCAAAAGTTAAATATTTTACTGCATGACATCACCCTTTTGGATCATTGCTGTAAAAACAGCAATGTTATAAGGTCAGAGCACCCTGACATGCTCATTTTATCACCTCATGCATTTGCTCTTGATTATATTTGCTTGGATTTTGAACCTAAGGAACTCTAACTTTAGAGTCAGAGGAATTGGACATTTTTCAGTCGGCTTATTTTACCGTGTTCCTTTTAAAGAAACATCTGTGGCCTTTTCTGATATTTAAGATTATGCTTATTCCAGTTACTCTCACAGAGGTCACCGTGTAGTGTCCCTTATTTGTCTCACTCTTACTTTGTCTCTCTAAAACAACCTTTCTTTCTCCCTGTCTTTGTTCCTGTCTCTCACACACAGCTGAAAAGTCTCGACCAGTACATTTGCAATCAGATGTACGTTAGCTGGAGGAAGACGCTAACAGAGAGCCTCCATTCAGCCTACTTCCAGGGCAGAGTCTACTACACGCTCAATGTGCTCAGGGAGGACATAGACAACCCGTAAGTGTGAATGATTTTCATATTCGACGCATTGTTATGTGTGAAAATGTTTGTGGCTGAAACGTGACTGAAGATTGGTTTGTTGTGTGCAGAGACCAGCGGATCAGTCAGGATGCAGAGAGGTTGTGTAAGCAGATGAGCAGCATGGCGAGTCGCCTGATCATCTCACCGTTCACCCTGACTTACTACACGTACCACTGCTTTCACAGGTGAGCGTGTTGCATGATCATCCCCGGCATACTGTATGTCAGAGATCACTCAGTTACGTTAAGGCGTCACAGTTTTTTCAGCCACATTTACGGGCATGCAGAGAACTCCAGAGAACATAAAAAAAGACTGACTTAGAAAGATAGAAAACAAAATACCTTTTATATGTAATTTATAGCCAGCACATGTTCTCTTTGACTGTTCCTATTTATGTGTTACAAATACAAAAGGTCTGCTGCAGCTGTGACCTTATTAAAATTCAGGCTAAATTTGTTTTTTGTTAACCCCTAAGCCCTTTTTGACATTTCCATTTGAAAGAAACAACCTCAAATTTAGTACCGGGCTATAAAACAGGGAGGGCAAAAGAACAAGCTCTGCTTCTATGGATGGGAAGTGTTGGTAATATTCTGACTCACAGTAAGGCTCATCCTTTTCAACAGTCCACAGTAAGAGTTGGAAAAACTCTAGAAAATAATGACAGTTTACTTCCAACTTATCAATGACCGTCATTTAGAGAGTGGATAACAGCCTTGTAACAATAAGTGACCCTTAACCCTTTCTAAAAATCCTCATCTGCAATAGGCTCAGCAAATTCTACACCCATTTTAGTCACAGTAATACCAGGTGGTCTAGGTCGTGATTGTGCCATACTTGGTAACCTTTGAAAATGCTTCTGGTTGCATTTATATAACATACAGTGTATATATGCATGTCCTGGACTTGCCTCAAGAGAGGGAAAAGGTTAAATGTGTGTTGTAACTGCAGCAAAATGACTCTGTGAATATCAGTGCATGTGCTTAATTTGTTGTGCTGTTTTCATGCATTTTGATGTAACACGCTCTTAAAGTTGCTTTGCTTTGCAGCACCGGCTGGATCGGTCCTGTGAGTATCTTTGGTTACTTTGTAATCGGGACGATTGCCAATAAAATCCTTATGGGGCCGATTGTGTCAACTCTGTTTGAGCAGGAAAAGCTGGAGGGAGACTTCAGGTGGGTTCAGTCTTTGTGAGTGAGTAAATTTGTGCTAACAACAGATTGATTTAACCTTTAGCAGAGCTGTTGGGTGTTTTCCAGCTTTGTTTGATGCAAATCCTTCCTGTGCTTATTGCCAAAGAGGAAGTATCTGTAGACTTTGGTGCAATGCCTTCTGTGTAACACAAGATATGCATCAGTTTACTATTTTAGTTTTTTGTTTTTTTTTAATAAAAGAGGAATCTGTCACATGCTGAAACAGTCTCAAATTTGTGTTCAGGGAGTGACAAAACCAACAGGTTTCTGTTTAAAATGGATCTGTTATGGTTTTCTGCCATATGCTATCACAATGGCACATAATGATTATATTAAACATGGCCAAAGTTTCAAATAATGAGGCCAAAATGCAAATAATATCTGTGAGCCAATGCCTCAGGCTTCAGACTGCTCTAAACACTCAGTTTCAGATCTGTATGAAATCAGTGATGTAGATTCTCTGCTGAAGGAATATCTACTTTTATGTGGGCCCAGTTTAACAGAGAAAGTTGAAAACCACTATTGTGATACCTGTTGTTATTTCTCTCTGGGTTTAAGTTTTGTCAAGCCAGCCGACACAAACAAAGCCTCACTGTTTTGAACCTGCTTTGAAGTCTAACCCTCAGATGCTCAAACTTTCTGTTTGCAAGGAGCAGCCAATTCAAAGAAAGCTGGCTTCAAGGGAGTGAATGAGCTGTGGGTCTATACCAAGACCCAGTTTAAGAAACAGTAAACTGTGAACTATGCAAAGATACTATAGTAGAGAGTCTAGTATGAATCTGGAAATGAGCAAAATGAGCCTGCTTTAAATCATAATTTGCATAGTTTGAAAATTGAAAACACATCTTTTACACAAATATGTGTTTTATGTCTAGATTCAAGCACATGCAGATCCGTGTCAATGCAGAGTCTGCAGCTTTTTACAGGTGAGACACAACCACAACATAAATGATGCTGCAAAGGCGGTCGCCACTGAAAGTGGCAGAAAGTTTTTATTAAGCACATACATGCAGCTGAAACAGAGCTTAACTTCCTGTGTTCATAATTTTTAATAATTTAACTTGTTCAAACACCGAATGAAACCAAAGAGCAGCATGGAAAAAATTTAACTGTCCCTACTTTCAGAGCCGGTAAAGTGGAGCACATGAGGACAGACCGCAGGCTGAAGGCTCTGCTGTATACTCAAAAGAGGCTCATAAACAAAGAGCTCTGGCTTTACAGTAGGAAAATGATGTACCTTACATTTGTCATGATTATATTAGACACATATTTTGATTAAGCAAGTAGTCTTAATGTCTGACATCTCCTTTCACAGTTGGCGTGAACACATTTGACTACCTTGGAGGCTTCCTGAGCTACATTATAATCGCCATTCCCATCTTTAGCGGTGTTTACGATGGCCTCAGTCCTGGTGAACTTAGTGCTCTCATCAGCAAGGTAGACATGTTTTATGTCTTAACTTAAAATCCTTTTTGTTCTTTATATGAAAATGGAACTTAAAACAGAGCCGCTTTAAATAATGTTGGCTTGCCTTCAGAACTGCCTTAACTTTTTGTGGCATAGATTCAGCAAGGTGCCGGAAAAACTCCTCAGAGTTTTTGGTCCATACTGACGACATAGCACGCACTGCTTATTGTCAGCTGCACATCCATGATGTGAATCTCCCGTTCCACCACATTCCAAAGGTGCTCTGTGGGTTTGAGATATGGTGACTGTGGAGGTCATTTGAGTACAATGAACTCATTGTCATGTTCAAGAAATCAGTTTGAGACAATTTGAGATTTGGGACATGATGTCTTCTGATGGCAAGACTGTGGTCATAAATGGTTGGGCATGTTCAGCAACAATACTCAGTTAAGCTGCGATGTGTAAACAATGCTCACTTGGTAATAAGGGACCTAAAGTGTGCCAAGAAAATATCCCCAGATCATTACGCCACCTGCATCAGCCTGAATCATTGATATAATGCAGAATGGATCCATGTTTTCATGTTGTTTATGCCAAATTCCAACCACACTTTTCAAATGTCACTGCAGAAATCAAGACTTATCAGACGAGGCAACGTTTTTCCATTTTTTTATTGTTCAAAATTGTAGCCTCAGCGTCCTGTTATTAGCTGACAGGAGTGACACCCAGCGTGACCTCTTCTGCTGCTGTAGCCCATCTGCTTCAAGGTTCAGCGTGTTCTGTTTTCAGAGAGGCTCTTCAGAATACCTCGGTTGTAACAAGCGGTTATCTCATTTAAACAATTTAAAAAATGACTTTAATAACAAATTAGAACATAAAATCAGGAACTATTATCTTACATGGGTGTACACTGTGCTGATGTTTTCCTTGTAGTGAAGTTGAAAGGTTAAATATATTATAGTGTTTGTTGGTCATTTAACCACTAGGTGGCACCAAAGTTCTTGTTATACCCCTCAAATGGTCCAGATGCCTGTTCTTGCACACAGATTTGACTTCCAAATGTTTTGTTGTCCATGCAGATGTGCTTTTTTTTTCTCTTTTTTTAATAATCTTGTCTCCTATTTACTGTCTGCTTGGATTTTCCCTCTCCTTGTTCATATTCAGAACGCCTTCGTGTGCATCTACTTGATAAATGGTTTCACGCAGCTAATAGACCTGTCAACGACTCTGTCAGATGTGGCTGGATACACCCACAGGTATCAGGCTGCATACTTAAATTCACCTCTCTCAGGACAAATGATGACAGCAAGGTTTGTGTATGCCAGCCACCTTTCCATAACTGTGTGCGTGCGTGCGTGTGTGTGTTGTGGTCAGGATCGGAGAGCTGAGGGAGGTGATGGATGACATCCTACACAAGCAGTGCGACTACGACCCGGCATCAGGAGAAAGCTACGACTTTGACAGGTTTGTATGTGCATGTTATTTTCTGCTGCTTCAAAAAAATGCACAGCAACATGATTTAAGAAGCAGGCTGCATGTGCACAGAATTTATTAGATTACATTAGAACATACAGAAATGGGAACAGAAAAAGATGATAATAATTCATCAATACCAAAGCCTTTAAGCCTAAACTAAACGGCCTCTCCGCACAGTGACTTCAACATCCATGCAGGCCCAGTGGACACAGCCTTCATCGTGGACCACCTTTCATACAAATCCCCTTTCTCTGACCAGCTGCTGGTGGAGGATCTAAGTCTGAAAATCAGCCAGGGAACTCATCTGTTGGTGGTGGGGAACACAGGCACTGGCAAGACATCACTGCTGCGGGTCCTTAACCGTCTGTGGGAAGCACACAGCGGTGAGAGAGCAAAAGAAATGAGGCTGTTTGGTCCATTGGGATCTATTTAATGTGAAGGCAGGGCAGGCTTAACCAGAAGGTGAAGAAAAACTGATATATGGCCCAAACACTCAGTGTTTCCCTTTAAAAATCCAGGACCTAAAGAACATGAAGAGTAGGTAATAGTTTTAAACTGATCTTGTAATGTCTTGTTAGGAATCTCTCAGTACGGCAGTTCACTGACACAAGGACATAAAGAAATATCCTAAAATGCATTCAATAGCTACAACTGTGTCTCTCGGTCGTTTTTCCTCAGGGTTTGTCCAGATGACCACATGTTTTGGGCCCAGAGGAACCCTCTTCCTGCCACAGAAACCCTACCTGACTGATGGCACTCTTCGTGAGCAGGTCTCTTTCTTTTTATTCTGTTTTCCTCAAAAGTTCCTTTATAGAGCAGCATGCCAAATCATGCATACATGTATATGCAGGGTGTTATGTTTATGGAAAGTCTTCAAATCTACCCAATCTAATTTACTGAAATGTTTTTTTTTTCAACAGGTGATCTACCCACTGAAGGATATTTACCCTACATCAGGTATTGTATTCAGTTTGATCAGCAGCTAACTAGGCAGAGTTGATCGGTGTGTAAGTCCCTTTTGGCGGGACAGAGGCATGTTTCCCACTGTGTCGCATCAGCTTTTCTTTTAAAGACTCCTTCAGTGTGTTGAAACTGAGGAGACCACTGGCTGCAGTTTTTGTTTTTAGACCACGTAAAATCAGAGAGGTGGGTCAGTTGATGTTGAGACACATAGTGCACAGCGGTCACCGACTTTCTGCAGTGTCAATCATTACAGACCTCCAAACTTCATTTAGCCTTCTGATTAGCTCAACAACAGTGCATAGAGAGCTTCATTGAATGCTTTTCCACAGGTGAGCAGCTGCATCCAAGCCTTACATTACCTCCTGTTTTCCAGGAGTTAGGCTTGGCTCCTTAGTTCCAGAGAAAGGAACTCTTAATGCTTCAGCATACCAAGACATTGTGGACAATTTCATGATCCCAACTTTGTGGGAACAGTTTGGGGATGGCCCCTTCCTGTTCCAACATGACTGCGCACCAGTGCATAAAGCAGGGTCCTATAAGACATGGATGAGCGAGTTTAGTGTCTGACCTCACAAATGGACTTCCGGAAGAATGGTCAAAAATTCCCAAATACACTCCTAAACCTTGAGAAAAGCCTTCCCAGTAGAGTTGAAGCTGTTATAGCTGCAAAGGGTGGGCCGACATCATATTAAACCATATGTATTAAGAATGGGATGTCAGTCAAGTTCAATTATTGTGAAGGAAGACGAGCGAATGATTTTGGCGGTATAGTGTATCACAGTACCGCATCAATAGAGGTCCAATCATCAATGCTGCATGGTGATTAGACCAGTAGCTACTCCTCTTTAGCCCAGAGAAGACAGCATCCATAGCTTATGAAGATTCAAAATGTTTTTACTGATTACAGCACAGGACAGTTTGTGTTCTTTGACATTGGTTTTTGTGTTTCTGAGCTCATGTCAGCACTACAAGTTCTTAAATTATTGAGGACCAAGCTCAGCCTCTCTGAAGTGCCCTTTTTATTCTAAATACTTCATTCTGTTACTGGCTTTGTAAAATAACCTCATTAGCCATGAGCTGCCCCAAAATCAACATATTTTAATTTACAGTTGTACATTTGTTGCAAATATGAGGTTTTTTTTTAAACTGAGAAACATGAATGCCAAATGTTAGTGTTGCATCTTAGAATCCCCAATATCAATATATTGTATCATGTTTTCAGGGTCAGTGGATGATAACAGAATAATAGAATTCCTGGAACTAGCTGGAGTGGTAAGCTAAATTCTGCATTAACCTTGAAAATTTGAAAATATTTTGAATTTGCACTCATGCTAAATAAAAACTCGATTTGTGTGCAGGCCAATCTCCTGAAACGGGCAGGCGGGCTGGATGAAAACGTGGATTGGAACTGGTAAGAGAAACAATTGGAAATTGGAACTTTGCAGATTACTTGTTGCTGTGCAACTGTCGCCTCAACTGTCATTTTTGTTTTTTCCTCTGCAGGTATGACGTTTTGTCTCCAGGTGAAATGCAGCGCCTCTCCTTTGCGCGACTTTTCTACCTGCAGCCCAAATATGCAAGTATGTTCTTGGGATTTTGTGCCAAAATTAAAAAAAGAAAACGTGAGCTGAAGCCGTTTGCTGTAGTTATTGTACCAAGATATATTCTATTCTGAAACTTTCTGGTGTTTAAATTTCAGTTTTAGATGAAGCCACTAGTGCTTTGACTGAGGAGGTGGAAGCACAGCTGTACCGAGCCTGCAAACAGTTGGGCATGACGTTGGTCAGTCTGGGACATCGCAGCAGCCTGGAGAAGGTAGGCTGAATATTCTGACTGTAATTAAAGTAACTGTTGGAAATTACAGTCCATACACTCAAACCTTTTTCCATACATCTTGTGCTTTAGTCACTATTGAGTTAAAGGCCCATCAGTGGATCAGAGCTGAATGAAGCGTTGCTTTGTGTGGTTCTTCACAACTCCTCTTAAAGAGAGTAAAGTTAAAGAGTAATACATTTGTGTTTCATTTTCACCTACCTCCTCTCATTTGTTCTCATATCTGTACAAATCTTATTAGATTATGTGTTAACTCTATGTTCCCAGTATCATGATGTCCAGCTAAAGCTGTGTGGAGACGGCCAATGGGAGTTAACCAAGTTAAAAGGAGCCAACGGGAACATCAGTCTCAGAGACGAAGCAATGTGACTGCAGTCATGTCTTTGAAATGCCTTCACCAGTGTCTATGTTTACATGGAGCCTTTAGAAGATAATGAAAGTTCTGCATATAACCAAAAGTTGATCAAACCAATACTTAATTTTTGATTTTAGAGTGTGCGGACTCAATCTGATCACTTTCTGGCTCTGCTCCTCCTGTGCATGCCATCTGTTCTCATTCCAAAAATGGCAGCTTCCAAACTGAACTGGTGTTCAGTGGAGAGTTTGTTTTTAATCCAAAGCTTTTTAAGAACTAATAACAAGACAGTAAGATAGCATTCTCCATGGAGCTGATCAAACGCAAGCTGAACAGATCAGGCAGACAGGTGCAGGATGTACCGTAAGACTGTACTGATTAAAATTGTATTAAATTATATTCTATGTAAACTGTTGTCCCAGAATCTTCAGTGTTGGAATAAGATATATAAAGGCTCCTTACTGTGTCACTCACTAACATTCATGTGTTCAACACACTTTAAAGCTGGTTGTGTGTCCAAAGGTAATACTTTAAAGAGTTGTGGGTCAAAAATGTTCTGGTCCCACAGACAGCCAAAAAAACCCAAACAATTTTTGTTATTTAATGCATTTTTGTGAGATTACAATAGCTTAAAGAAACAACATTTACAATGATAGGTTATCGTGGTGTAACATTTTTGTTATTAAAAAAATAGTCTCATTCATTCCTACAAGAGACGTACATTGGTATCGGTATCTAGACTATTAAAATATTTGCAGTTTCATAACCTCAAAGTACATCAAAAATTTGTGCCTTTTTATTTGCATTATTCTTTCTTTCATTTTTGAGCCCTTACCAGCATTTCCTCAAGTACAGGGGATAGCTACTATTAAAAGGACAATAATAGTGAATTATTTTGACCTGGAAGGAATCATGACTAGAAAATAATGCTTGTGTCAAAATGCAGGTTAAAGGAGACCTTTCATATGCAGCACCTTGTTTTAACCCTTTAAGGTTTACCTAAAGTGTAATTTTTTAAGCTTTCTGCAGCAAATTATCAGCAACTCTGATACTGTATGACAGTAATTTTCTGTTACTGTCATAGACAATAATTTGGTGCAATAGTGCTACTGAAACTGTGCTCTCCCACTTTGATATTAATGCTCAAAGTTAGAAAATTTGTGCTGAACAAAAACGAGATTTTCCCTTCAGATTGTGAACCTTTGTGTGTGTGTGTGTAAAATTGATTTGTTTGCATCTTATGAGAGTTCAGAAATGCTGGAAGAATAAAAAGTGCCCTGTCTGGACCCACTCCTTTCTACTTCAAGGGCCTATAAGTTATAAAATATTCAAAAAATGAAATTTTGCCTGGCCACATTAAACATTCAACAGTTACAACAGAGAAATTCTGAGGGGGTCAGGTAGGAACTTTTTAAGATCTTGTGGATTTTATATGGACCAATGCATCTGTAGATTGTAGATAGCATTTAAAAGAGCTTATCTGATTTCATAAAAGTTTTCATTTCTACCAAAAAAAAAAAAAAAAATTATCTGCTGATAAAAGGCACAAGTCTGGTTAATGAAAATGGAGTGCAGCATGCAGGCTTCACATGTACACTCCTCTCAGATATGCACGTTTACAGAAAACACATTATTATGGTCCACGTTTACTTAAGAGCTTCTTGTGACCTTCAATAATCTCCTGAACTGCTGCAGGATCATCCAGAGTGCTGAGGTCGCCCAAACCCTCCAAGTCGCTCTCCACAACTTTACGCAGCACCCGGCGCATTATCTTACCCGAGCGGGTTTTTGGCAGACGCTTGGCAAACTGACAGAGACCAAAAGAATGAGAAGTTACTAAATAAAGTCATTCTTGACTGTCTGCGCCTTTTAAAGTCAGCACTGCAGAATTACCTGGATGAAGTCTGGGCAAGCGTACTTAGCTATTTTTTCAGACACCATGCTGTTTAGCTCCCTGGACAATTCCGCCTCTTGTACATCTACACCCTTTTTAAGCACCACAAAGACGTATACCCCTGAAAACACAAAAGATACATATTAATCTGTCCTTGCAAACTGCAACAATACATCACTGACTGAATTACACCGAAAGGAAATGTGTTGAGCTTCTTACCTTGTCCTTTAATGTTGTGTGCATGCCCTATGACAGCAGATTCAGCCACTGCAGGACACTGATTCTGTCACAGAAATCAGGATCACCTTCAGACTTTTCAAAAGTAAAATGGCTTAACATGGCTCATAGTAATCATTTTGAGAACTGTCAGATAAACTGGTCCAGACCAAAATGTCTGTAAATGTAAACTGTCATGAAATGTTAAAACTTTTTTTATTTCTGCCTCCTTATGAAGCACTGAGTGTTCCTCCATGCACTCCATGTAAATCCTGCTCTCACCTCTTCCACATGTGATTCAGACTGAATTTCCCTCACTGGTTGCTAATGATTGAGGTTTGTGTTGATATGACCAAAAATATTCTTTTTTCAGCACACTCTGTGTGCTGGATATTCTCCTGGAAATGCCTCATGGCATTATAGCAGGATTTTGTATTCATGGCGCACAATCCTGCACATGCCAAAAAATGGTGAGGATCCTCCTGGTCAGCCTCATTACCTGAGTCTACGTCTTAATTGGTCTTGGACACCCAAACTAGCCCAATGCACTAGAACCAAGTCAATATAGAATTTTTAAAACACCAATACTGAAACAAATTTTTACTGCTCAAAAAATAAATAAATAAATAAATAAAAGGAATACTTTGAAAACACATCAGCTCTCAATGGGGAAAAAAATCATGCTTAATACTGAATGATGTTCGAGGCAGTGTAATGTTCTCCATGGCTTCTCCGGATCTTTTCACTGCTGTCACAACTGTGAAAAGCACAGGGCACCGGTTGTGAACCTGCCAATTCTGGTATTCTATGGCAAATGCCAATCCAGCCCCGTGATGCATAAGACCCACTAGAGGACATCGGGCCCTCAGGACACCCTCATGAAGTCTGTTTGTTGATTGTTTGATCAGAGACATTCATACCAGTTGCCTGCTCTGGAGGTGCTCATCCTGTTCCTCTTTGCACAAACACGCGTATCCCGGTCCTGCTGATGGGTTAAGGACCTTCTAGCACCCTGTCCAGCTCTCCTAGAGTAACCTGCCTGTCTCCTGGAATATCCTCCATGCTCTTGAGACTGTGCTGGGACATAGCAAACTTGGCAATGACATGTATTGATGTGCCATCCTGGAGGAGCAGGACTACCTGTAGAATCTCTGTAGGGTCCAGGTATGGCCTCATGCTATCAGTAGTGACACCGACTCTAGCCAAATGCAAAAGTAGTAAAACTGTTAATTTCATTAACAGCAGCTGAAACTGAGTAACAACCCCCTCTGCTACTGCTTTTTAAATATTCATTTATTGACCATTATAAATTCCAATATTGATAGGTGGGCAAATAGCTAATATTGATCAAATTGCTAATATTGGCCACTGATAAATTGGTTGCGCTCTACAGCACATTGCTATTTAGTCTCTGAGTTGTAGCCAGACTAAGCTCCCATCACCAGTGATGCTCCCCAGCATGAAAGTCAGGTCAGTTTAACAGAGACGCTGAAGATTGATGTTGGTGCCAGTTTGAGGTCAGTGCAAAATCGCAGATGTTTTTAAAAGCGGTCAGAACTGGACTTGCAGGGAGTGATGCACTGTGAGCTTCAGAAGACACAATCTTGAAGATGATAACAGCCAATTTGAAACCAGGAGCATACCTGAATTCAGTTTGGTGTAAAACAGGCAGTTTTTGCTTTTTAAGGTCAGAGTTGTGAAACCCCGAATGTGAACTTTGAGCCTTGGAATGTAAAACATTCAAGTATTGTCAGTTATTGTCCTTACCACTACATCCTCTATCTCTGCTGTCCCAATCCTGTGACCGCTCACGTTAATGACATCATCAAGGCGGCCAGTGATCTGGTAGAAGCCCTCCTCAGACCGATAGGCACCGTCACCAGTAAAGAAGTAACCTACATGATGGGCACCAATACAGAGGGATATAGAGACTGTACGTTTCTCCTGACGTGAAAACAGGTAATAAGAAAACACCATGAAAAAGGAGCTGCTTGTTCCTGAACTCGTGATACTGTACCAGGATAAGGCAGGAAGTACGTGTCAATGAATCTTTGGTGGTGGTTATGAATAGTTCTGGCCATACCAGGCCAAGGTTGAGCCATACACAGAGCTCCGGATATGTTGTTGGAAGTCAGCACTTTGCCCTGGAGAAATAAAAAAAAAAAGTCCAAAACAGTGTTAAATGTCAACTCGAAAACTGCATTACAAAACCAATAAAACAATCTGAGGTGACAAACAGGCACAGTTTGAGTGTTGGAAATGCTACATTAAACCTCATAGATGATTTTATATTTTTTTTTGTATGTTTTAGCTGCAAGGGGGGGGGGGGGGGGCTCGGGTA
>VUQK01013154.1:4883-37473 GCA_015106715.1 Bujurquina vittata | reverse complement strand
AAACAAAACAAAGAAGAGGGGGCGGGGGCGGTTTTAAACCCCGGGTTTTTTTCTTTTTTTTTGGTTTTTTTTTTTTTTTTGAGAATCATCCTACAGTGCACACTGAGTGACCTTGACAAAAAAAATACCTCCGCAGGGCCCTTTGAGTACGTGTCTTTGACACCTGAAAGGACCCTATTCTAGCTATTGACAACACTGTCCAACCAGCAGGCCTATTATTTGCTCCGGTCTAAACCCCTGCATATCATTTGTAAGACTGTAGAAGCCATAAAAACCGACTCACGCTCTACCTAGATTTTGTCCTCTGTCTGAAACTGTAAAGGTTATTTATGGTAAAAATGTCATTTTATGCATCTTTTTAATGTGGGGGGCATGCATTCCTTCTGTCTTGTGCAATCTCCTCTAAGACGGCTATTTTTCAGTGTGTACTGATGCATGTAACACTGCTGAGCTGCTTTTTTTTTTTTTGGTTCCCCGAAAAGGCTTCCATAAGGAGGGCAAAAGCAGAAATCCTTCATTTGTGTGGGAACATTGGGGCCCTTTCAATTCTCACTGGGACATCAAAGCACACACAGCACGACACTGCACTATTAGAATCCATGGGTGGGATGAAAAAAAAATATATACTGCAAATATATCTATTCTGTGCTGAAATCTGCAACTAAGATTTCCTAACAAAGAGCAGACTTCGCTCAGTCATCCGTCTCCTCTGAGGATTTGATTAATCTAACCTTTGATGTTTTTAAAACAACGGGGAGGAGGAGGAGATGGAAGAGGGGCCACTGCGGGAGCTGCACGGGAGCTGCACGGGGGTGTAAAGACTTAGTAATGCGTAGCTTTGAATGCCACGCTAATGAAGCAAATTGAATTGAATCACGCGGGACATTGAAGTCGCATTTTGTGAAGACTGACGCATCATGCAAGCACGACGCGCGGCGTCGTACTGTTAAAACATTACGCTGAGATAAGGGAATAAAGAGCTCCCGACTCAAGGCGGAGGCGTAGAAATGGAATAGTGAGATTATTTCAGAGGCTGTCAACCACCACATGATGTGTATCAGTCGGATGTGAGCATTGCAGGCAAGTTGTGAAGCCATCTCGAAACTCATTCACACACACACACACACACACAGACGTGTGTAATCAGCTAACAGAATAAATGTCGATGCGGCGTGTGCCTCCAAGGTTATGGGGGCTGTGCCATTAGGTGTGAATCTGGCAGAATTGAAAATGAAGGCACTGCGATGCATTATTAAAACCACCCTAATTGCATTTGCATACGTTTATGAGACGCTGTGCGCACGTGTGCGCGTCGTTGCAGCCATTCTCTCTTAGGGCGCAAGTAATTAACTGTCTCTGTCTTCGTGTTTACTATAAATCAGTTAATACTTCTCTTTAACCTAAAAAAGCCAAAAAAAAAAAATGAAGCCAAAGAACAGATTTCCACTAAGTCGGCCTCTCAGTTCCCAGATGGCTCTGTGTCATCTTAACTTTGATCGCAGTATAAAATGTGGTAGTATTTTTACACAGAGTGCAGGACACTGTTACAACTTTCCATGAGCACCTTTGGCTCCAGTGTAGCAACATTGCCACCGTGTGGTGAAACGAGGAAAATGTCGAGGTGAAACTCGAGGGGGGGCCAAAGAGACTTTTTCAGGCTTTTTATTCAAACGCACGGTGTAGTGGCAAGAAAAAACCTGCTTGAACCCTCACTCATCGAATGTGGAATGGCCTTCGTGTGACTTTATCTGTTAAACTAACACAAGCGTTTCCACCGAGAACACTGACGGAAGCAACCTACAGAACCTCCTTTAACAATGGCGGCGCCCATAAGACGCTTCCTGTTGCCTCTCATGAGAATTCCACAAAGATGAGCAGGAACTTTTTCTCTCTAAATCTGTCTCACTTCATTAATATTTCGGATGAACCGCGGCCTCTCAGTTGGCATAAGGTCAAGATTTAGCTCCTCAAAAAACATCAGTTTTCTCCTCTTCTTCCTTCCTTTTTTGTGGGCTGTGGATAACCTTCTGGTTGTATCGCTGACCTCACTGATTTCAGGTCATGAACCACTGCTCTGATTCTCTCCATAATTCACTTTCAAACCCATTGTTCTCAAACTTCCAGTTCCTGAACAAACAAAGCCTCAAAGCACACTGTTTCCACATTTTATCAGTGCAGTGATCATGCTTACTGCGAAGGGTTTTGAACTATACTGCAGGTTGGTGGTTTTGATGCACAGACACAGTAGTGTGTTGTCGGTCAGAAACAGTTTATAATCATGATAAATAAGTGCAACAGGTTTCTCTCTTGCATTAAATATTCATAAATAGCCAGCAATTAAGTTAAAGATAAAAAGGTTATAAAGTTGGAAAGGGAAAACAAGCTCTACTAATTTGCTTATCGGGGCCGCGTTGGTGCACTTTGGTCAGATTTGTGTGGCAGCGGCCCGACAATATAAGCAAACAGTCCTTCAACTTTTGTCAGATTTTGCTCCAGTATGTGACATCACCCTTTTATAACTGAGCCTCTCCTTGTGCCCGGAGCAGAGAAAAGTGAAAATGCAAGAGCAGCGATATCTCATGTTCAATAATCACAGGCGTTCGTAGCCGGCCCAAAAGCGTGCATTCATACGGTACACCATAGTTTCCAGTGAATTGGACCTGCAAGAATATTAGCAGCTTCTACACATTCAGCAGACACAAATCAAGATTTGCGCTTATCTGGAGAAAGTCTATTATTCAGCCTATTAAACCTTTTTTTCCTATTTCTTCTCTTCTCTATTTCTTTCTTTCTTTTTTTTTTTGTTGTTGTCTAGCAAGTAACTCCAGCTAGCTTGTAACTAACTGTTTGCTGGTGCTGGGCAGGTAGCAGCAGTGGCTTTATCTGAGCTTTTTAGCTTCATCTGCTGCTGATGGAAATAAAACCACTGGGGGAGAACACTGTGTGCCAAAACCTTAAAGTTCCAAATCACTACAATGAGCTGAAAGTTGCTAAAGGGATCAGAGGTTTGGGAAACTGCCAAGTCTTGTGTTTTACTCTGTGCAGGTCATCGCTTTGAGCAACACCAACTTCATTATGTATTTCTATTTCTATTTCTATTTTTTTATGAAAGGCAGCTTTCAAATTTTGGTGCATTATTTCAGTCAAATATTTTAGAAAAACAAAACTCTGAGTGACATGTAAGTCAAAGGGGAAAACTACATAATAAAATACCGGAGAAGAACTCACTCTTTTGTTTTCTTTGCATCAGTGTCCGGAAGGCTTACATTTTGGACGTTGCTCTTTCTATTCTGGTTGGCGCCAGTTTGTGTTGTTCTGCAAATGAGATCATAAGCTACAGAACACTCGATGATATAGTCAATGTCTTGGAAATTTTCCATGTGGAACAGTATTGTAGAATGGGAATATTGAGTTTCCCAAGATTATAATGCAACGCACAGAGACTGATCAAACGCTCAAGCAGCCTGACGTATGCCTTCTATAATCAAGTTGTAAAAACAAAATTATAAACAGTTTTTTCTACTAAGCAAGCAGAACTTTCATATGATGAACCTGAAGGTAACATAATGTGCCACAGCAGTAGTTGCTTATTGTTGCTGTAAAGCATCAATAAAAAAAAAAAATGTAAGCACAAAATGTCTTATATCAGCTTCCCATGCCTACGCAGATATTCCATTAGAAATCATGCATAATTTATGATTCCATTAATCACTTATGGTCGTTTACAACATTTATCAGCAATTTGATGCTTTTCTAATTAAACACAAATGCCTTTTTCTTTAGCAAACAAGTGACACCAAACCTTTGAGCTGTATTGTTCCTGGTGGTCTCTGGATGGTTTTCAAACACTTTGCGCCAAAGGGTGAAAATGGGTGAGCCAAAACTTTAAGACGCCTGTATGTCATCTGAAATGTTGCCAGTTCTTCCTTTAATTAAATATTATCAGGTGAAGGGTGCTTGGATAGCATCTGAATTGTACAAAACACCTATAATTTAGTTGTTTGTAGTTTAGGTTTTAGCAATCGGTCACACCTCTGATAAAATAAATGTAACTCTCATAAATTTTAATTGTTGACACAAAATCCCAAAGCACGCCTGGATTTGCCTCGGAGATAGTTGGTATGATTACATATGATTACGCAACCTCCTGGCTAAAGGCTGCATTGTTGCAGTGACTGAAGGAGAAACATCTTAGGGAGCCAGAAACCCACTCAGCAACTTCCAGGACGACAATCGGGAAGTTTTGGTGACACTGGCAGGAGAGATGACCTCCAGGAAAGACTGGATGATTTGAAGAGTTCATGGGCAGCACGGTGGTTAGCACTGCTGCCTCTTTCTAGGATATCTGCCACTGTGATGGTTACTGGAGCCTGTTCACAGAGGTTGCTCTGGTCTGCTTTTAGATCCACTAGCCACTAAGTAGATTGTGCTGAATCCCTCTGACATATGCTTTTCCAGTATTGCTGCATCTCCATCCCCTGCCACCTTGGATGGTTCAGTGGAGAACATCTGATTTCTTGGCTCCTATATTTCTGGCATACCTCCTCAAGTGGTTAGCCAAGATTATGAGATTATGACTAAGGAATGGACAGCTTGAACTTTCTTAGGCACACCTTTCTGCAACTCTGATAGTTGGCCACCGGAACCTCCATGATGCCTCTGTGGTTGCTTATTTCTGCAATCAGCTGATTTTACTAGGTCAATACTCTCAGTAGCATGTCAAAGTCACACATAGGTTAAGGAAAAAAAACTAAATAAACAGATTACAGACGGGATCTGTCAATGATTACACTAGATGGCTGAAATGCAGTAAGACGAGGCAAAAGAGTTCAGTTGCACACCGCAATCTGAACATTGTCTGCGGGTCCAAGGATTTTATCAGCTCTGATAAACTATGAGGTTTATCAGAGTTTTTCCTTCTACATCACCTTTGACCCTCCACATACAACATCACCACAAGATGAATTGAATGTCAGTGCCAGAACACGGTGCTGCTGCTGCTGTTGTGAAACCATATCACATATCTTATGAAAATCACTTAAGCTTCTGAAAGAGATCCAGAGAGTGAACCCTATTGATTATGTCTCAGACAGCATCTCTTCTGGGGCATCTGAGTCACTGAACAGACATGGAAGACAGATCAGATGGCACTTCAAGATCACTTTCAGAATTATTAAACGCAAATAAGGAATTCTGCAGTAAGATCCATACAAACCACCCAGGACGTGTTCCATTAACCAGCACTAAGCAGCTCAGACGTTAAAAATGTGAGCACACGCTCACACTCTATTGCTGATAAAGTTACCCCAGCTGATTGAGGCCTAAGTGTCTTATCTTATCAAGAAGCGGTTCATTAATAAAGAAAAAAAATCTGCATTTGACTGAACAGAATTTCTCCCCTTCAAAACAAAAAAAAAAGCTTGACGCCACGGTAACCAGCATGCTCCTCCACAGCCTCTCTCCTTTCCAGCACATTAGAGTGAATAACTGTGGAGGCTGGAAATGGAGATTGGAATTGGAGAAGACTCTCAAAGTGCATCAGTGTGACGCACAAAGACGACACTCGGCTGTGCGTAATATGAGATGTTCATCATAGCATAGCACACAAACCCACATGAGTGTGTTTACAATGCAAAAAAGGTAAACCTGAACTTGTAATACATACTTACACACACACGCACACACACACCCTGCCAAAGACATAATTCCCTTGGCGGAGGTAATTATTTGTAGAAAATACACATTTATCCATTTGTGTTGCAGTATTTCTATACTAAATATAGTTACAAGCCACAAGATGAGGTTTTGCTCTCTAATGATAAATAATACAGAGTCAATTTATTCTTTGTTTCTCCTTAACTAAAGAGACCAGCAAAGGTCAGACAAATAAAAAAATGAACACACATCTGTTACTTGCCGGCTGTGGGATGCTGCATTAAGTTAATTATAAAAACTATTTGAATTATTCCCTCTGTGAAATAAAATGTGTTGTGAGGATCCAAGAATGGTAAAGTAGCTCTGCCGTGAAAGCCTGAAATTGCATTTACTGCAGTTGTCATAGCAGTCTTAAAGTCAGAGCCAAAGCCTGAGTACACACTGTTCACTGAGAAGATTTTCACAAAGCACACGACTTTACAGAGGACATTTTTACATTTCCTGAGGCAGCTTTCTTTCTATACAGCTGACACAAGTTTGGAAGGAAAATGTGCTTGTTTTCATTTTTCAGTGTGAAGACATTCATCTGAAGTGTATGGATGTAAATGATCGCTGAGATCTGACTGTTTAACCTGGGAAACTGGAGCACAGAAAGCAAATATATCATTAATCAGAGCAGGAATTGCTGGAAAACAATAAAAGAAAAATGTAGCATGGAAAGTTGTTTCCACTGAAAGTCTAGACCATTTTGTCAGAATAATCACTGTTAGCACTCCACTTACATGCAATAGGCCAGCTCTACAATAACTATGGCAGGGGTGGGCTAAGCCCATCCAATCAGACTTTAACAAAAATAATTTTTGTTTTTGTTCAGCCAATATCAAAAGAAGCACCGAAAATATGACCATACTAAATTTTGACTGTGTGGTCACCCTGAAGCTCACATACAAAGTCTCACACTGCATGCCATCTTAACATGAAATGCAGATGAAGCAGACAGGACCGCTGTCCACTGACACATGTACTCAGGTTCAACTACAGTATATACTCAGGTCAGGGCAGCAAGTACACGCAAATGACCCTGCTCCATTAAAAAATATAAATCACATACGTTAATGGATATCAAATTCACCTGTGCAAATGAGTCAGTCTGTTGTTTATGGCATTTCTATTCCATTTCATAATTCTTTTTTACCAGTTGGAGTGCCTTTTATGCTGGTTACATGCTAACATGTTTAACATTAGGACATAAAATTACTCACCTGTCCTGCTTGCTAAAAACAGTCACTGCTTCCATGTATCTGAGATTTTCCCTTATTTGTAATTTTTCTAAATAGCTGCAGGATGCTGAGGAAAGAACCTGCGTGCGTGCATTAGCTTTTCAATTTGATGTGTTATGGTGTTAAAATGTCATCATATTTTTCTGTCCTTTTATGGAGTCTGCCTCTCTCCAAACTCCAAAATAATCTCTGCTGCTCTTTTAGAGAATAAATGTGCAGATTCCTGCAGGGACTGCTGTTCTTCAGCCTGTGAGAAACTATCATAGAGCTGCTACATGCCGGCTGGAACAAATTACTGTTCTAAAGATTAGTTTAGTCAAGATTTTACGTATTATGCTTATTTTTGTCAGGGATTATGTATAAAAAGCAGTCATCTCAGAGGAAGAAGATACCATCTTTTGAACAGGGAATGAAACCAGCAAACCGTGGGATACTTGTCAGCTGCTCTAACTTCATGTCTTTATCTCGCTCAAGTTACCCACTATTATTTCTAGGTGCCCACCCTAACACAGCAGGCAAGAACCAGGCCCTGCCATCTACAATTAGGCTGCCTACATATCAGGCAGCTGTAGAGATGCAGACTTATATAGCTCATCTTACAACACTGCTCACAAACACTGGATTGTGAATGACTTACCAAAGGCACAATCTGTCATCTGCATGCAAATCCCCACCAAACATTTAAAGCATCTATCCCACGTCAAATTATTTATTATTATTATTTATTATGATTATGATTATTATTATTATTTATTTTATAGAAATCCACATTCACCTTCTTATTTGAAAGCACCATTTACTTATGACTTTTAGTTTTAAAGTCTAATTAAAGATGCTCTATGACAGCACGGATAATCAGCAGTAAGTGAGCCCTTTCATTACCACCAGCCCAGCACAACACTTGATATAGTTAACTGAGTCTGCACCTAAAATAATTAAAGTTCACCGCTGAGATGTGAACAAAAATCTTATTTCTTCAGTATTATAGAAAAAAGAAATATCTAAGTGAGTATTTCAAGGCTTTTCAATCAATACAATCTCAAGCAACACAATGGGGCCAAAAAGCAGCACTGGAGGGACAGAACAATTCCTTTCTTTGTGAGCTCACCGTGTTTTAATTATCTGTCTGGCACGGGCACTTTGAAGTGGCCTTGAGTTAATGAAGCATTTTAAAACCTCTTACACTAAATGATGAGGGAAAAAACGTCCCTCTGACAGACACTTTTTTCCTTTTGTTAGTTTGTCCCTAGATAAATCTTAACAAAAGAAAGTGGTGAAGCATACTTAAGTAATTCAAATCTTTGACTTATGAGATGTTGATATGATTCTTATTAACTAAAGATGCATTTTTCTTTTACTCAAACATCAATTTGGTACAGGCACTATATGATTTCCCAAAGCCAAAACTGGGGCCTTAAAAATGGCTTGTTTTCATCTTCATTTTCGTATTACTGAAGAAAAAGATGGACAAATCTTAAGACAAGAGTATTCATCATTCTACAATAAGACAAACAGTCTACAGATGGAAGAAAATCAGGAGTTTTACAGCTTTCCCTGGAATGAGCAACAAGAGCTCCGCTTGCAGTTCTAAGACGTGCAAACAAACCTGAGGAGGGCAACAGCAAAACACAAACAAATCTTTGCAATTTGGTAAAACTTGCTGTTGCTAATGCTAAAAAGCTACGCATCTAACAGAGGTCAAAGAGTAGAGAAACGAAAACCTACACCAAGCAGTGGTTTGTAACACCATTAAAAAGGTTGGTAATCAAAGTCAAGACGGGATAGGAAAAATACATGCACGTACACACCAAAAAACAAACCAGGAAAACTCATAACATGAAAATAATCAACAGCTTGCACGTGAGAGAACTCAATTTTACCAATTATTTATTATTACCTATTATTATTTTACCTATTGGTAGCATAACAATTCAAGAAGACAATAATTTCTCCACAAAAAAATACTAAGTTTCAACATTCAACATGTTCTTTCTACTTTTTAAGTACAGCTTAAGTTTAAATGATCTGCAAACCATTACATTTTGAATTTGAGAATAAAATTCTAGTAATTCCAAAGGTTTCAAAGCATTTGTGAAAAATTACAAAAAGAAAAGACTCCCATTGGCGAAGCATAAGCATAAATGTCAAAGATACTGAAATGATACTGAACTGAGCTAACATCCACTAGTCAAGAAAAACAGCTTGCCTAAATGTTCACAGTCCTTGAGGACCTTATTATTCTCTGCTGAGGAAACAGGAGAAAAGTTTTGCTTTTGCCTGCGAGAAATAAAGATCCTAATTGTTTCCCCGTGTGGACCAACAGAATTGTTAAGTATGAAGACATCAAGCATCACAGTCAGGCAAGTTTGTGTAATGATTGGATATTGAGCAATGACAAGAAAACTTCTAAAAATCGAGCATCCGGGGAGAAAAAAAGCAGATAAAAAGCAAAATTTTGAGAAAAACAGAGATGCGGGAGAAGCTGGATGACTATGAGTCCCTGGTGTTTTTCTTCTTAACAGATCAAAGATGAGAGGGCTAAGATATTTAGCCAACTGAAAATTATTCTTAATGATGACAAACAATTGTGTCTACATATGTTTGTGTGTGTGTGTGTGTGTGTGTGTGTTGAAGAGATCCTGCTGTGTTTTAGGATATCCATCTCTCACTTTCTAAAATGCCTCAGAGGGTCAAGTGCCAATAAAGCCTTCTATCGACCAGGATGAAGTTCTGCTCAGAAAAAATACTTCATTTTGCCAGGGGAAACGTTTTACCAGCCTCCACTTATCTCATATTTGCAATTCCAACGTAACGTTGCACCCTCATTGTTGAACGCAAAAAAAAAAACATCCAAGTGCTTTGTTCTAGCAGTTTCCAAGCAACCCTACTGTAAGTGTGCGCCACAGAAACAAATAATAGCTATTGGCTCCCTCATTTCTAAGATATAGCCACAGCATGCACTGCAGGCAAAGGGTTTCATTTGGCTCAACAAATTCTCTGGTTTTCTGGATTAGGTCCCAGCTCTGGTAGATAATCTATTTGATTATTAGGTTTCCCTACATGTCCATTGGATGATTTATTGAGTAGCACAATTTTGGTTCTAAACTAATTTTGTGGTGGGTACTGGAGACGCTGCGTATCCACAGCTACAGACCTCTGAGAAGAGATCTCTCACAAAACAAAAACAAATTCAAAACCCAAAAATATTGACTTCCCTGTTACAACTGTGACTGAACATCTAAAATCTGCAAAATCTTGGCATCTGAATGGTCGGCACTGTCACCTCACGGCAGGAATGCCCTGCGTTGAAATCTGCCAGCCAGTCCTAACTGTCTGTGTGGAGTTTGCTTTTTTTCAGTGTGTTTGCATGGGATCCCTCCAGTTACTCTGGTTCCCTCCCACAGTCCAAAGACATGCGTGTTAGGTAAAATGGCGAGCTTAAATTGGCTGTAACGTGTATGTCTCTCTGTGTTTACCCTGTGATGGACTGGCAAGAGTGTATGACAGCTGAGACAGCCCCCACACAACCTTGGATTGGAAAGTCTTGCCTTTGGGCTTTTTAACCAACAGCAAATTTTGTAAGTTCAGCTTGCAGACCTTTCAGATGATTAAACTTAACGGGTAATAACATTAATTTAGGTCTGAAATGATATTCCACAGAAAAAATAAAATATCTATAAACTGAAAAATTCAGAAAACTGACAACTTTATAATTCTGTAATAACAGTTGTCATGAAGGAAGCTTCACGCTGGGAGTTGAAAAGCGATCTCTCAGTTGAAGTGTCTCAATCTATTGTGATTGACTGCTTACTCCTCTCCAATCTATTCCGCAGAGATTTATGGACAAGTGGAATGGACTGGCTGCCAGGCAATTACTGTCAAGTGGATCCTATTGCACCTCTTTGTCACTCTAATACTTGAAATTTGGTTCTCATTAGATGAATGTCAAATGGAATTAGGGCCTTAATTTATTTTGTGTGACATTGCCCAGCTTCTCTAAGCCCATCTATGACAACTTCTTTTCCCACAGCTACTGGTTTCTTCACCTTCTTTGGGATAACAAAATTGCCAAGTTACAGGAAGAAAAGGCTTTATTGACATGCTCAGAAAGCTAGACACAAATTACAGAAGACCTATTATGCTTATTTCCAGCTCTATATTCTTAGACCCTACTACAGTAGCTTTACATGATTCACAATTCAAAATAATCCTTATTTCCTAATTTATATTATACTGGACCTTAGTGCTGGCCCTCACTTTATCCATTTATTGAAAGGAAAAAAAACATGCAGCTCTCCTCCCATTTAAGCCAATATTTAAACCAGCTTTCCTCTTTTGGCTGCTCCAAAAGTGGGGATTCAGAGTGCTGTGATTACAGATATCTGCTCACTGATATACAGAGTCTCAAGGCTAGTAAAACCGCACTGAAAATGAGCGTTTTGAGCGGTTGGAAGCCTGAGCTTTTGGCTCAAAGAGATTATACATGCATGCATACATATGCTGATCTCATCATGAATGCCCCATTCTAAAAATGTATATGAAAGGGAAAAAACAACAAAACAGAAAAAGCCTAATAGGTCCACTTAAACCAAAATAAAGTGTGTTGAGCTGGAGTAGAGATAACGCAGAATACAAAACAAAAGATTTCAACTGAAGTGCAGAATTTTGTTTATCACCATGTGCGCCACGGTGGGAGATGTGATGATGGGTTGGCAGAAATTGACAAGACATTACAGGCAGGAATCTGCGTTACTGTATCCGTGGGAGACTATACTGTCTCCTCATTACAGCGGAGGAGCATGACCTGCAGCTGGGCCTATCAATAAAGTGTGTGTGCGCAATTAACCAAATCTCCAACAAAACGTCAATTCTTGCAATATCTTGACAGCTACAGTATAAACAGTAACACCATGGTGCTTAATTATGATCTATAATCCTTGTCACACTTCCCTCTGGATTATTGCTCCAATAACAGAGTGAGACAGCAGGCCACAACAAAGAGACCAGCATGGACAATGACGTGCCCTCATCAGAGACGAAGAACTAATGACTTGTTTCAAGTATGCAGAGTCTGTGTGTGCGTGCGTGTGAGTGTTGCATGACATATAACTTGCAAGTGTTGGCTGTGCCAAACCAGTGTAAAAACCACAAAAACAACACAAGCTTGGGGATTTTCACTCTGACACTGGTAGACTGATATGAATAGTCTGAATTAGTTGGACAATGTTGAAAAATCATCAGTAGTAGTACTACAGTAGTACTATAAATCTTTAGAAGTGATCATTTGCTTGACGAAGTTCAATGTCTTGGTATGTTTGTTTTCTTGTTTAGTGTTTTGTGTCTTAAGACTGATACTGATACAGATATTTGCTAATTTAAAAAGCCGATAATCCAGTACATCAGAATCAGCTTTATTTGCCAAGTGTGTTTTCACACACAAGGAATATATACAGGCTGAATCTTTTTTCTTTCAGACAAATGAAACAAACAAATGTCCCTAACATTTATTATGCGCACTTATTTATTTGTTTAAATTCTGACGGACTGCTAGGATCAACTGGTTGTTGTGTTTGTAGTGTTCCAAGCCTGCGTTTCCAACAGGAAAGTTGTAAAGTGCCCTCTCGTGGACAAACTGTGCAAACTTAACACTTATAACATGGTTAGAGGATGTTATTTGCCTTTTAAATTTTCATCTATTAGCTACTATAAAAGCTGATATGGACAGATCGGTATATAGCTAATATCACTAGTCAGTGCATCTTTTCATGCACTTTCATGCACAGAAATCACCGGCCTTCTCACTGTTTCAATGCCAAGCCTGAAAAAAACCACTCGACTCCAAAGTTGAGTACCCCATAAACAAGCTTATGGACTTGCAAAGACACATCCAATCAATGCATCACGACTGAAGGTAGATCTCAGCAACTCTAAGGCTGAAATCAAACAGGAAAAAGGGGAAATCAAACATAATTTTCAAGCTGCATGAGCTTTCCTTCCTGCCTAGATCGATGTGAGCAGCGAAACTGAATACAGAGTCTTGTGTACTCAGAAGCACCAATAAACTGTAGGACAACAAGCAGTTGTTTGTGCTCAGAGCTGAGAGGCATGTAATCTCTGGTACACAGCTGCTGAAGAGAAGGAGATGATAGGACAAACGATAAGATGGAATGATAAAATTGAAAGACGTGATGGCGAAACAGTCGCAGAAATAAGTAAGAAAAACCAAGTGACTGAAAGAAGAAGAACTGTTAGTTTGCGTAGGGAGAGAAGTAAAAGGTTAGTCAACCTGGGGGTGGCTTTCCTGTCATTTCAATGCAAAAGGCAAGCCTTCATCAGCTATCTTCACAATGTCGCCTGCAGCAACGGCACTCAACAGCTGTCACAGCTGAACCTTCTGGCAGCATTAATATGGCTACTGATGGGGTTCATGACATTATTCTGATATGGCACAGTTGTCTAACCTGCCCCAAGCAGTATCACCAAAGGAGGTGAATTTTTGCAAGTGAGAATTTTAAGCAGATGATGATAATTTTACACAGCAACCAATTCATTTACAGAGAAATAAGACTGTGCATGTGATTAAACATTATATAACAAGTGTTTTTTTGCAATACAGCAGCGCATCTCTCCCACTCATTTTCCCTAGCCGCCCAACCTTTCAAACACTTTAAACAGAAGTCCGCAGTGAGCGGAATTGAAACAAAAAGTGTTAAAGCCAGACTACCGACAGGGTTTCAGAAAGGTAATCAAGAAAATGAGAGGTAGAGAAATAGAACATAAACTAGGAGGTGATCTTTTACTTTCCCCATGGAGTCCTAATTTAAACTGAAGACACACTGTACCTGAAACCAGATGAGATGGAATCTCGCTGGTGCCCATATGGGACTCTGAGTCATTACAAGCACATTGGTTTTGGAATCAGACAGTTGCGATGGCAAATCAGGGGTACAAAACCGCAAGGATTCGGCAGCCCAATTGACATGCAGTGTGCAATTTACTTTATAATGTGTTTACAAATGAGGTCTTCCCTGTCACAATCTCTGGAGCGTGTGGGTTTGTGCATTTGTACGCAGGTAGAATAGTTTCTGTACTCTACAGAAATATATCAGCATGTTCACCATGCAGATAAGTTACCAATTGTTTTAAAAAAAAAAGAATTCATAGTTCTCATGTAAGAGACCCATGGAAAAAAATGCAGTTACTGATGGACAATAGTATGTTAACTCTGGACTGTGTGTGTCTGTGAGATTTATGTGTGTAGGTCATAATGTGAAACATAGAAGAGTAAAAGCAGAGCAAGACAACGATGAAAAAGAAGAAAAAAAATAGGGAGTGCTGTGTTAGTTTGGAAAAAAGGGCATTTTTCCAACATCAAATGATTTATTAAGATGAGCTAAAATAGTTTTGCATGAGAAAAGATGGACTAAAAGCATCTGCCACTACACTGGAGAAAGGATAGGTGTAGTTACAGAGCCTCACCGTGTTGTTCCTCCACGGTGGTTAGAAACAGCTCTTAATCAGGGGACAAAGTGATTTTATTTTACTTACCTGAAATATAAATGTGCATCAATGTGCTTTTCCGTTAGCACACTTTTGTCTTCTGAGAGAACTCGTGCTGTCACAGAAACTTAAATGCCTCAGTTCAATTCAACTCTATTCTCTTTTTCTCTCCGCTTATACTCTGCTTGTCTGAGCCCATTTGATCAGTTGAGAGCTGAGCATATCACCCGCAGCATGTCTGATATTTGAAAACAGCTCGCAGTTTACTCAGAAAAGTACTTACGTGTAAATAGTCGCTACTGGGCCCCCTGAGGGTAGAAAACATATGGCAGCACACAGCAATTTAAGGTTTAGATAATTCATTATTCTTCTCTGGGATTTTTTTTCTACGTTTATCTGTATTCTTTCCTGTGCCTTCATGATTCATAACTCTGTTTTGCTTTTTGTTTTCTGCTTCTCTTCTAACCACCTCCAAACTGCAAAACTATGGAGATTACAAGCAAATAGCCACAAAAATGCCATTTTGGGGCCTTGTGAAACAAAGCAATAATGTGCTGCTAACTGTTAAGAGAAGAGAAAAAGAAGAGAAAAGTGCAACAGCCACCGTTCACAAAGGTAAAAAGATTTGAAGTTATTTTTAAAATCAAAATCCTGACGTGCCAGTTGATGGTTTTCTCTTTTGCACTTTTGCATGCAACCAAAGCCTTTTGTACCAAACCAAAGCATTTGTACTAGAAGCAGACTACAAACAGAAACAAAGCAGTTTATAGTACAGAAAACCTTGCCCCAGGCCTACAGATTCACCTTATTCTTATTCACAAATAAACAGAGATTGCCACACTAAGAAATGTGCGTGTATGAAAAATATCTCTCTTGTGTTAAAACTATATCTCTTTACATAAATACAAACTAACTAACACCTACTAACAAGTAGCTACCTATCGCAACAACACACCTGACATACCACCTACTTCTGGTTATTTGAATTTCCAAAAGCACAGTGGGAGGCAGAGCTGTCAGCGCTCTTCACCGGTGAGAGAAGTTCCAACTTTGGGTTTAGCTGGCAGTCAACTAAGGTGTAAAACTTTACTTTTCAATAAGGGTTATAGTGAAAGTTGGCTCAAGTGATCCAGAACCTTCCCTCATCTTTGTTGCTAGGGGACTTCTCATGAAGTACTAAACACATCTCCTCTATTTCACTCTGCGTTTCATTAACTTTGTGTCTTCTCTCTCCTGTAGTTTGTGTTTTTTCTTCTGTCCTCTCTCTCTCCCTCTTCTTTCCGCCAGTCTCTGTGCCTCTGCAGCAACACGATCCTTACCTGTGGTTACTCTCTATTTAGTTTGTTGTTTGTCTATGGTCTTTGTCTCTTAGCTTTCCTCTCACACTGAGTCAAGGCAGATGGTTGCCCTCACTAAGCCTCATCTGCTGGAAATTTCTTCCAACAAATGGAGTTTCTTTTCCCCACTGTCACCAAATGCACACTCATAGGGAAATATTTTTTTTTGCTATAATATTGCAAAAACAGAAGAAAAAAACATGCCAAGAAAGCCAGGCAGAAGCAGAAGCACTTGTATCATAATGTAACAGGAGAGACAGACTGCAGATAGACAAAATATCAGGGAAAAAGTGGGCTGCACCACACTAATTGTCACTATGTAATATTACAGCATGGAGCAGCAGTTGAGAGCCTTAATGGAATAACACACATCCACCCTGGCCTGCCCATTTAAACAGAGGGAGGTGCGCATGAGTCTGAGTGACCACCAGCCAGATAATGATGACCCATAATGCATTTTGTGACACTGGCTGTGGGCTCTCTAAACAATAAGACCACATATACAACACGGTCAGTACAGACAGAATGGATGGCCAAAAACTAAAGGGAGCAGCATTAAGAGGAAAGAGGTGCATAAAGATGGGGGGATACAGAGCAGAGATGGTGTGTTAGTGTCAGAAAATGAGCCCGGCAATGAGATAATGTGCACTGGTAAAAGAGGCCTCTTCGGGAACCGGCACGTTATCTTGGTGGATGGGTTTGTGTGTACCAGAGATCCCAGGGGGCTATGTTGTTCAGGGTCTCCCAAGGCAACTTGGTCCTGGGTGAGGGAAAAGACAAAGAGCGATTCCAACAACCCTCATGAGATGTAGATCAAGGGATCAGTTTACCCTGCTTGGGATAGGGTTACCAGGGTCCAGGTGCCAGGCCTGTGGAGAGTGCTCAACGGAGAGCACCTGGTGGCTGTGTTTTAGCTTGTGGGGCCCAGCCAGGCGCAGCCTGAAGAGAAGACATGGGCACATTCTCCTGTAGACCCACCACCCGCAGGAGGTGCCATAGGGGTTACAGTGTGTGTCAGGCAGAGCAGAGCTACTCGAAAACAGCCAGTTGAGGTGGTTTGGGTATTGGATTAGGATGCCTCCCGGGCGCCTCTTGGTTGAGGTGTTCTTGGCATGTCCTATCAGGAGGAGGCCCCAGGGCAGATCCAGGACACACTGCAGAGATTATATCTCTCGGCTTGACTGGATTTCTCCTGGACAAGCTGGAGGAGCTGGGTGTGGAGTGGGGGGTCTGGGTTTCAATGCTTAGGTTACTGCCCGCGCAACCCGCCCCGGATAAGGGGATGGATGGATGGATGGATGGATAGAGAAAGAGAAAGAAAGAGAAAGAATGAACAGAAGAGAAGGTGAAAGAGGAAGCGCGAGATGCAGTCTTACCATATCAATGAGGCTCTCCTGGATCCGGTTCAGTGTGGTTCTCAGTCTGCTGCTGATAAGGCCCAGACCTGATGACTCATACTGTAGAATACATACACACACATACACACACAGTAAGTGTTTGAAATTTGCATAAAAATCTTCCTTTATAAGAACACACACTTTAGCAGAGTTTAAAATCACGCTCACACTAGAAGGTTTGCTCTCATCTCACGTAGTCAGAGACAAGAGAATCTTCCCTTTCTGCTTCTAGCCAACTCTAATCTTAAAGAGGGAGGAGTAGCTAGGAAGACCCAACATCAAAATCAGACAAACACACTGACAACAGCAGGAGACAGACGAGAGTTCCCCCAAAAAAAATGCAGCGGAGAGGGTGAAAGCACAGAAATCTCAACATCTAAATGCTTCTCAAATCACTCTGAGATGTGCTCGATGTCACTTGGGAAAGCAAATCGCGCACATCTTAAGCTCTTCAAAACACCACACCACACATGTTGTCTAGTCCTTTGGATTCTCAAAGCAGTACAACCCTGAGGTAGTCGTAACACTTCAGGTTGTACTCTTACCAAGCAGGCCGGGCCCACAACCCTGACAGTGCCCGCCTCTCTGCCACCATGAGCTTGCAAAGATGGGCTTGGAACAGGCTATGGATGACGAACGGATAGCAAGAAAGAGAAAACAAGAAGCAAAAGCTCAAAATTAAAAAGTAACACAGTGGAAGAAGAAGAACACAGCTGGAAAAAAGGGAGAAATGTGCAAACAAAATAAACATAATTAGATTAATGGAAATAATAAGTTGAATTACTTGTCTGCATTGTTCTGTCCACAAATGTAAAAAAGCTTTTTCATTTAAGACCAACTAGACACTTTGTAACTAATAAGCAAATGCTGATCAGCCATGCGAGGTAAGAAAAAAAATAAGACACATGGTAGCTCTTTAAAGTGGGACTCATCAGTTCGTACTGTGCAGCAGTGTTCTGCAAGTCTTGCAACTGAGGAGGCAGTGAGGTGGCACTGAAAACCTGATCCACCTCTCCAGCTCAACATGTCTCCTCCATTAAACCTCGCTGGGCTTAGCAAAAGCTCAGAATAAAGTGTCACTGCTGTGTTTGTCCTTACTGTTCAATAACAATCAATGACACGCTTTGAAAAAATCTCAAGCTGACTTTAAACTTTTAAAAAACAGTGAAGCAAAATCAGGAGGAATAATAAACATCTAGCAGTTGGAAAACTCAATGGTGACGCCAGCGTGGGTTTGAAATATATGCAATTTGACCATCTTAATGTCAAGGGTTTGAAAGCAGAGGCTGTTTAGAAGTGACCATTTGTTAGGCAGGTAGAAGTAGGAGTGACAGTTTTTTAGATCCTGACCATTTCAACTATTCCTGCTTTAGTTTTCAACACAGACAGATGCAGTCGGCGGGTGTTTGCTTTTACTGTAGGCCACAGATGTCTGTATTATTGCACAAGTACATACAAGATAAATAAGATCCAGTGTGAGGAGCAGCTATGAGTTGAGAGTGAAAAATAAACTCTCTTTCCCAATCAGTTCTCTCTCTCTCTCTCTTTGTCTAACCCCCTTTTTCATTTCAGTCGGCAGCCTTTCATCCCCCGCATCTCTGCCATCGTTTTTCAAAATGAAAATATTCTACTGCCTCTATCAGCCCTCCATCATTCAATTCAAAACTCTTTCTGTCCTTTTCTTATGATGGCCCTCTCCGGTGTCTTCCCAGAGCAGAAACTTAAGTGAAATACACAAGTTTTTCCCCTTGAGGTTCAGCTTTCTGCAGTTTTCAAACATTAATAATTTTCCCAAAATGTGTTTGCAAATCTGCCTCTCGCAGCCCCTGGAGCTGAAAACCTGGTTATTATTGACGGTGGAGAATCTGTGAGCAGAGCGTATAATGCATCTTTAGCATGTGTGACACCGTCAATGGTGCAGTTTCCCTTAACAAGGCAAATACACACAGACAAATACACACAGATAATGGGTGTATTTACCCTTTTGAATATTAATGCCATCCATTACTCTTCAAGTGGGGGAGTCAAGCAGCCCCATCTTGATTCTAGCCATGTAACAAGAGCAGAGCCTATAGGTCAAAACACCAGCGTATGTGAGGAGCATTTTCCAGGAGCTTTTTAAAGATTCATGGGGACATTAGCATTAAGCTCTCTGTGGCTCTTCAAGTGAGACCATTAATGAAAATGCTTGGGTTCATGAAGTGACACTTTTGAGGGCTAGAGATACAGTGGATCAATAGTGACAGTAAAAGTTACAGATAGATGTAAACAAAGAGGAAAAGACACAGGAAGACAGTGAGAGTAACAAGCAGGAGGGATAGAGGACAAGGGAAGTCATGTGAAAGGAGCAGGAAAAATTTTTTATTCCGGATTTGGGAAATTAGACCGTAGAAAGAGATCATGGAAAGAGTTGGCTTGAGCACTAAAAATTTTTTACTTTTTTTTTTGTTTTGTTTGTTTGTTGTTTTTTTAAAAGTTTAAGACAAGGTAGGCAGTGGCATGGAGAGATTGGGTCAGAACGTATTCCACATTGGTGACACTGACCCAGTGACAACTTATCAACTCTCAACCTTTCTTCATTTCTCTTGACACATACGCATGCCAATAATCTGAGCTGGAGAGGCCCCCGTGGAGCTTTCATCCTCTTTATCTCTTCCACCTCGATGGGACAGAAGTAATTTTGTTGCCATCATTATCACATCCCTGAGGGTGATACTGACACAAATGCTGTTTTCTTCCTTCTTTGTGAGGCACAGTATAAATGACATAATAGCCTTTAGATTGAGTGCAAGGACTGGGCTCGCAGACTGCACCCTATCGTTCAGCTTGAAGTTTTACTATGAGACAGACAGTAATGAGAAAAGATGGAAGCAGTGGTTATTTCACATCTCACTGTATATCATCTAATAAACATAAAAAAAAATCCATCTGTAGAAATAATAAATGCAGGCAATCTCCATAAAGCACCTTACTACTGATGCAGCAGAAGTAATATTAAGCAATTTGTGTCAAGAAGTTATATTCTCGAGCTTTGGAAATGAGTATGAAGGTAACTTCACAACAACAGAACATCTACACTGCAACTGGAAACACAGCCAGCATTACAATGAGCAAAAACAAAAACTCTTGATTACTTGTTGGGTTTAGTTACCTGACGAGATTTAGAACTTTTTTTTTTCCAGTTGAACTTTTAAGATCTGCACATCCTGACATCGCACCTTGTTCTAGCTCTTCCAGGCCAGCCCAGAGATGTAATCTCTCCAGCATGTCCTGGGTTTGCTCAGGGGTCTCCTACCTGTCTAACATGACTGACACATTTCAGATGGCTCCTTTCAATGTGGAGGAGTAGCCGTTCTACTCGGAGTTACCAAGCACCTTACCCCATCTCTAAGGGAGAGCCCCACTAACCTTTGGAGGAAACTTGTTTCTGCTGCTTGTATCAGCGGTCTCATTTTTTCAGAGCTTTTGTAAGAGGTTTTGACTTTGACGTGGCTGCTTTGATTGAGCAGTCTGACAACACAGGCAACAATTTGCAAGGCCTCTTGGACTTGTTTGAAGTGTTTTATCTGATAAAATAATTTGGCTTGCTGTTTGGTCCAGCCTGTTTAAGCAGTCTGCCCTTTAGTTTCAGTGAGTAAAATCCCAGCATTTCATTCATCTCATAATTAGCACTAATTAGCGCGCATGCTGTGCTTAAACATTGTGTTTGTGCTTCGTTGAAGTTGAAAATGTTTATTTAGAGTTGTTTTCTAAGGATCAAATAGAGGCTTATAACTTTTTAAATGAGTAGGAATTTTCTTGTACAGATACTTTCTGCAGTCAATAAATGTGAAAATGCCATGACTTTCAAATCAAAAATGGGGTCAATTATAAAGTTTTGCTTCAAGGGTTTTTTAAGTGTAGCAAGTCTATGAGCTGTGTATTGTATTCCACTCATTAGTTTTCAGTCTAACCAATCAATGATAAAAAAAAACAAAACAAAAAAACACCACAATGATAAAGAAATACTGTACCATGTCGTTGCGTCCAAAGAAAGTGTACACAGCGTAAAGGTAGTAGTCGAAGAGCTGTGATACACAGTGGATGACGTCAAAGGCAATTGGCTTCAAAATGTTCATCATCTGCATGTACTTTCCTTTAAGGAAAGGAAACAAAGACATAACAGACCTGAGTACAATGGAAGCTTTGTGTTGAGTGTGATACAGAGGGCATCCATGCTATTTTTTAGCACTGTAAAACCCAACAGCAGTTTACAAAGAATGGAACAGTTCTGTTCTTGAGTACATTCTGAAGGAGAATAAAATAGTTAAACTACTATGTTAGTCATGGCTGAACTACATCCTTTTTGGGAAGAACTTAAGTGGGAGCATATTGCATTTGCATACAAATCACAAGAATTTAATTTGGCAGAAAAGTAATAAAGGCAATAACTACAGAGGTACAGGGGTGTAACAAGGTTACCATTGACTCAGAACTGATGTATGGAAGAAGAAAAAGAGAAGAAATAAACTCAATCTAGCTGGCTTTGCCATCGAGACAGCACTATTTCTCCCACTCTCATTTTTCACGCCCTTTCTCTTAAATTCTGTACCAAGAACTCAGGGTGCAATCTAACTCCATCAAAGTCCAGCAGGGACTGAATTAGAAGTGATCGTATGGAATCAAACTCTGCCTTTTTTCTTGGTGCAGGTTTCTCCACGTGGCTCTAAATCAATATTATGTACCGCATGAAAAAGTACAGTTTGTTTTTTACTGCATGTGCAGTAAAGTTTAGAACAGGGAAGAGAAACAGTTTCACTGAAAAGGAGAATTTGTTGTCAGCTGTTAAACTGTAAAAGTCAGAATTCATATAACCATATTTTTCAGCTTTGGACCATCAACACAGGAAAGATACCCATCTCCTCTAACTGCACAGTGCAATCATATTATGATGGTGCATCACCAGACTGGTTGCCAATGAGGGGTCATTAAGGCCACATCACACATATATGTAAGCACTTCTTTGGAAACAGAAGGTCAGAACTCAGGGCGAAGGTTAACCATTATCAGTGCAGCTCAGTCACGCAGACTTGGAGCATGCCAATTGCAATGATTTGCTAGCTTAAATGATGAATAAATGGAACTCTCAGAAGGCCAGAGAGAACACTGTGTCTGGACTCCTCATAAGCAGAGCTTATTTATCAGTGTGTGTGTGTGTGTGTGTGTGTGTGTGTGTGTGTGTGTGTGTGTGTGTGTGCGTGTGTGTGCGTGCGTGCGCGTGTGTGCGTGCGTGCGCGTGCGTGCATGCGTAGGACCCACCAACAAGCCGGATGACGTTGAGGGTGGTGTTGGTGAGAATTGGTGCGTTGGTCTTATTGATGTTGTAGTCTGATTTCTTCTTGCTTCTCATGGTTTCTCGGGGCAAACTGATGCATGCAGGGGGCAGGGTGAGAGAAAGCAGGTCAGAATCATGAGAAAAGAGACTTGCTAATATGTGTCAACATCATTAATCCCCTGAAATGATAGGGCCAGGTTCAAAGCCTTCAGTGTGGGTCACAGTTCTTGTAATTGATCAATCAGAACCCATTTCACAACACAGGAAATGGGACCCCAGTGGTGAAGTCTCTGAACTGGTGATCCTGGAGCTCCAGACCCTGACACGGAGCTCTCTAAGCCATATTATCCACCAATGATTACATGGGCAGAAATCATTACATGGTCTGTCTCATTTCTGGATGACTATGCGACCCATTAAATAATTAAGTAGTAGTAGTAATTCCTGCTTATAAGAATAGGAAATAAGCATTTCCCCCTGTTAAATCCAGAACTGAACTAAAATCCTTCTTCTCACATACAAGGTCTTGAATAATCAGGCCCCATCTCATCTTAAAGACCTCATAGTACCATATCACCCCAATAGAGCAGTTTACTATCAGACTACCAGATTACTTGTGGTTCCTATGGTATTTAAAAGTAGAATGGGAGGCAGAGCCTTCAGATTTCAGGCCCCTCTTCTATGGAACCAGCTCCCAGTTTGGATTTGGGAGGCAGACACCCTCTCTATTTTTAAGATTAGGCTTAAAACCTTCACTCACTTAACCCCTCTGCATTTAATCATTGGTTATTTTTAATCTCTGGCTCCCTTACCTCACCCCCAACCGGTTATGGCAGATGGCTGCTCCTCCCTGAGCCTGGTTCTGCCAGAGGTTTCTTCCTGTTAAAGGGGTGCTTTTCTTACCCACTGTTGCCAAGTACTTGGTTGTTTGACTGTTGGGGTTTTATCTGTATTATTGTAGGGTATATATATATATATATATATATATATAGCATCTTGAGGTGACTGCTTGTTATAAATAAAACTTAATTGACTAGTGACTGTGGACTAATGTCAAATTAATACACATGGACATGTGGTGATAGCTTAAGCAGAAATATCTGGCATGTCATATTTGTGAAGTAATGAAACAGCACAAACATGGCCATAATATTTCATCATACAAGACAGGAAAGGATCATTATAACGGGGCCTTTGTAATGAGCTGCTTATGAATAAGTAATAATATTTTAAATTTTGATTCCCCTTTGAATCCGGTAAAAATTTTACATCTCAACTCTCAGATTTGTCTAAATATATAAATTTGCTGTAAGTCCTTGGCAGTTCAAGCAGTTCAACAAAGACAGTCCCAAATGAAGCGTGACATAAAATGTATAACCATATCAAGCCGCAACAAAATGCTGCAGCAAGAAACGAGGTCAACTCAGTCAAATTGAGAGGAACACCTAGACAAAGATATAAAATACGAAAACACTTAATGTTTGCATAAATGATAGGTTCTTTAGAATTCAACCATCCCTGATAATAAAAGAACACAAAGGTAAACACAAAACTTTCTCCAGCTGCAATTAAATTCTCTTTCAAATGAAAATTAATGCTTGAACACACTGAGCAGAGAAGTGCATAATTGCCTTCACCATTATTAAATAGCGACTAATTTTAAAATACACACCAACTGCATTAGGAGAGGTAGAAAAGAAAGATAATTTTTCATGGATATACAACACGCTTATTGCTGACTTGGCAGGGTTAGGCAGAGGTTAGCCTAAATTGCTGCTACTGGAGGCACGAAGACTGGCGTAATGCATGACTTCACATCTATTTAGAACTGCCTTCAAAACGGAAATTCAAGTACAGATAGTTTTAGCTGGTGTGGGTAATTAACATAATTGGTTTACTTTCTTTAATATTTCCCAGCTAGCAGTAAAATTTCTTTTTATTTGTCAAAGAATAGTGACCCCCGTACCAACCGTCCAAAGCTGTCTTCAACATATTTGATGAGACAAACAAATAAACCATAATTCTTTTTCCTCACATTTCATGCAAATTAAAATAAAAATAGAGAAAGAAATTAAAATAGCTGTAGTAGAAGTTAAACCAAACAACTTCCTGATAGGATTACCAAAAAGGAAACATAAATCCAGTTATCAAATAAGCTGAACATGGATTTAGACAGAAGATACACAGACTGTCTGGAGATTTATGGCATACTCTCAGAGGAGGACTTAGACTGACCTCTTTAGAGGAGCATCACCCGTCTGCTCGTCAACATAGTCCTGCTTGAGCTCCTCGGGGACATCACTGTCGCTGTCGTAATCCTGATACACACTTTTTTCAAGCTCGTCTGACTCGTACTTGAGAATCGGTGAAGGGAAAGATCAGATTGAAGTCAGGTGAAAAAGTGTCGGATAGAGTGCAGATAAAATGGGCAAAACAGAGGAGAATACAAGTGTGAAGACAGGTGTGAAAAAGTCTGACTCGATGGGGAAATGGTGTCAATGTTGTTGATCACAAAACACAGCAACAATGAGTCCACAGAGATTTTAAAACACCACAAAATATTAACACACTCTTCAAAATAAAAATGGTATAGGCAAAACTGTGTTAAAGGTCTGTGATTAAATTACCCACAAGGCAACAAATAAACAGTTGAAATAACTTGCATACTGGTGAGAGAGCACAAAATTGAGTCACCTCTGACAAGAGAGTTTATATCAAACCTTCCTGAATTAAAGCAATATTTTCAACATGCTTGGGGAACACAAGCATCACATAGAAAGGATTTCAAGCTTAGGAGCAGCAAAAACCTAAGGCTTATCCAGATATGTTACACAATACAGTATTGCTTTGGATGTGGAAAACTGAAAGGAAAATATGTCATCATAATGAAAAAGCCAGGTGTCGGGGCACATCTGAAATCTGAAAAAGAAATATTGTTTCTCAACAATCATAAATGAATAAGTGATATTACTGCTCATAAGAGGAGCAGACGAGTAACATCCATAGCATCAGACAACAGTAGTTATTTCCAGAAGGGTACATTACTTAACAATAGGACATTTAAAAGCAAAGTGCTTTTAATTTCTATTTAACACAAAACACAGTTTAGTAAATGTGTTAAAAAATGATGAGAATATATTGGAGGTCTGGACATTAAAAACTCAAGAATTGAATTCAGCTGTATCAATTTGCAGCTCTTTTCATACCTTAATCATCAGCCAATTGCTAGACCAGTAGTTTATTTCCGATTTAACAGCTTACTTGTTAGACAGTGTGTAAAAGGTCTTTAATAATTATGGCACGTTTTGCACGGCTGGACTTAAACCCTTAATAAACAGTTGTTATGACCCTGGTGAGGGGAGCTTGAGGGACGCCAATTATTTCTCAAATCAGCTCACCTCTTTATGAACTTGTCTGGAGTGTGACTCTATAAGCAGGCTTGTTAATTAGCTTACTTATGTAAGTGGGTGTATCTAGCTGGTGAAAATGCACCAATCTATTGAAATAAAGACGCAAAAAGACAAGAGATGTGATTATAACGATGGCCTATAATCAAAATGACCTTTGTGTCATTTCCAACTTCCAACATGTGACTTAAAATACTGTAACATTATGACACATTTCAACACAGACAACTTATTCTAACTTTTTTCTACAAGATGGAGGGTAAAATTTTTTTTTAAAAAATCAGTGTACTTCCTGTCATTTCTTAACACCTACCCCATTAGATGCCAGCACATCCTCCGTCTCCTCTTCTTTGTGCTCAATGTGCATCTCAAAGGGGTTTCCCTCTCGCAGGTACTGCTGGAACAGAGACAGCTCCTCCTGGGCCTGGCTGGTCGAAGATGCGGCCTGCCTGCTTGGGGACACTGATGGCGAGCGACACTGACCCATAAACTTAAACTCCTGGATTAGAGTAGATGGGACACGGAGCCACACAAGACGTTAACGCAACTTTACTGGTAAGTTTTTAAACGGTGCAGTGATTAACAAAAATTCTAAAAATAAAAACACATGCACATGCCAAAGCTAATCTAAAGAATTACTTGGATTTTCTGTTGGAGAACAGATCCAAAATCTCAATTAGGAAGTGACTTCTACACACTACCTCCGTTTTAAGGGGCTGCATCACAACAACAGCAAAAACCTGTATGATAAATTTATATAGGCATGTTAAATTCTTATGCAAGTAGATTTATTAGGCAGGTCCATAGACATACTTATTTATTGTTTAGTGTGCCCAAGTGAAATAGAAATGAAGGAAAAAGGTAAAAAATTAAAAAGCACTCCTTAAGTTCAGTGCATTTATGCATTTGCTGACCATGTCCATCCCTTTATAACCACAGTGTACCCATCTTCTGCTGACTGCTTCCAGCAGGTTAACGTGCCATGTCACAACGCTCAAATCATCTCAAACTGGTTTCTTGACTATGACAGTGAACTCAAATGGCCTCCATATTTCAATCCAATAGGATGTAGAGGAATGGGAGATTTATATTATGGATGTGTAGTCGACAAATCTGATGTTATATATATGAAAGTGTTATTGTTTGTTTGTTTTTTAACTGTGGCCCATGAGTTTGAGAAATAGAATTGTCTAACATACATTCCATAAGGGAAAGCAGCTGTTTGATCTTCATCTGTTTTATAAACGAGCAGTAAACTTTACACACTTGCGCGCACACAAACATCACTGTGCAGATTCCCTCTCCCCACCCATGTTTCATATCCTTATGCAAATTTCACTGCACTGGAGTGTGCAGTGAGTGACAGTGTAGAATAAATGAACGCGCCCCTTCCTTCACCTTTGCTGTGTTTCTTACTCACATGGAGCTGGGCTATGTTAAAGTTAGACTTGACTGGACACAGTTCCCAAGTCTCATTTTCTAGAAACATCCTCAGCTCTTCCAGTCGGGCCCTGAGGGGTTACAAAAAGAGAAAAGTGAATGAGCACAGTGCAGAGAAAAGGTCAGGAAGAAGAAAAAGTGAAAAGACAGAAAGCATTAACATCTGTCCATTAATCGCCTAATTCAACTTCATATATTCAAGCAGCTCCCAATTTAAACACAATGACAAAAATAAAGCCTGCAAAGGTCACTAACGTGAAGTGAGAAGGAAGAGCTGTGTGTGCTGTTTGCAACACGATTCAATCCTAACTGTGATCACAGCTCACAACAACCACCCCGGTGCTCGCCTGCTAGGTCAAAATCAGATCTTTCAGTGTGAAATGTCAGTGCAGTGTTGACTTCAAACGCTGCAGCACTTCCTCTTTCTTTTCTTAAAGGTGTTTGAAGGATGAATAGTGAAAACGCAGAAAAGTCAGGAAAGAGAGAAAAAAACCTGCGGAATATTCACTGTAACACACGTATCCTGTCGCATTAAGAAAGCACTACAGCTTTATTTCTCAAATTCAATGCACTGTGAATCAGAGGACATTAAAACCTTGAAACCAGTTCAATCACTCATCCCAAACAAAAAGAAAAACCAAGCGGAAATTACTAATGCTGGAACTCTAATGTCTGAACTCTGGCAATGTCATCCTGTACTCTGCATCCAGAGGCCAACAGCACACCCCCGCTGATGACTGGGTGTGTTACAGCAGGAAGCGGACAGACAAATATAGGCATACTTCACCGAAGGGTAAACCTAAAGCACCCTGAATGGCACGGTGCAAAGTGACCTAGCCAGAAGCAAAGATGTTTGTGCAGACGAGTCTTCTCCTTCTCTGGGTCTGTGACCTCTTACTCTCCTTTTTGTTACATTTTCACACCTCCCTTTCATCATCTGGAACCCAAAGTTGTACCCGATTTGTGTCACACAGTTGAAGCTTATAAGAGCTGTGATATTTAAGCATCTTATCAATGATTCTTGACAGCTAACCTTAACACTGATCAATGCAAATCACCTCAGATGATGTGGCGCCGTCTGCGTGAAAGGATACATATTTATGAATTTGGCAGGAGGTTATGCAATCAAGATGTAAATGTGCTTCCAGCTCAGTGAGTGTTGCCATGTAATTACACATCTACTCCAAAGAGGGTTACACTGAGGATAGAGCATGTTAGAGGCAGCCAGTGGTTATCACTGTGCACGAAGGTTTCTCTCACATAATGATAAATTGCTTTTTAAGAATCAGTTTCATCCATTTTCCATTGTGTTCAGCTTTGATGAACTCGACCAGCATCTGCTGTAACTCTGGCACATTCCAGATAATGATCAAATAGCAGCCACACACTTTTCTTACCTGTGGTAGTTTTTAAAGTAGTTAACACTCTGGCGTTTGATAGACTCCTGCAGGACCTCAGACTTACTGCCACAAAACTCCTCACCCACTTGCATCAACCTGAATAGGAGGGTGGTGGGGAAAATGTATAGCATATCCAAAAGGAGAGAGATAATGAAGAGAGCAAAGATAGAGACAAAGAGACAGAGTGGAGGTGTTAAAATAAATCTCCTCATTGCAGATACTGCATAAAGAAAAACTGCCATTCTACAGTCCTTATTGGCTCAAGGTGTAATAATCCAAACAACTTTATCAGTAGCTGCAGGGATGAGATGGCTCACTGTCAGTAGGTCACTTATTAGATGAAGTCTGTAATGAGAGGAAACACAGGCTGCCTAATGAAACACTGAAGCCACTCTTTGTGGTTTTGGCTTTGTAATAATTAAATTTAAAGGTATGTGCACAGTGTGATGCCACAAATGCAGGTCAGGACTATCACAATTAAGGTACTGAAGGATTTGTTTGTTAAGTTGTTTAAGATTTTAATGCAAAAAGTATACAATTCTCACTCACTACATAGAGGCAAGTGAAAAATTTAAGGTAAAACCAACACAAAAAGAGTCGCACTAAGGTGCTGAGATCTCTCACTGCAGGAGTCGAGGCTTTGGGTTTTCCGATATCAAAAACAGCTTTTAGCTTCAAAGCCACAGGAGGATTACTAGTGTGTGTGTGTGTGTGTGTGTGTGTCTGACTGATAGCTGAGCCAGCAGAGGCACAGACACATTGTACACATGCTTACTCTGGTAACTCTGTACCATGCAAGTCATGAGACAGAGTGAGGCTGAAGAAGAGGAACCGCAGAATTATCCATTAAAATATTTTTTCCCCATTTTTACTTTGTAAATAAATGGTCCTATATAAAGTATGCATACATATGCTCACTGCAACCAGTACTGGGGTTGTTGATTTAAAAAAAAAAGAGAGAGAGAGATATGAAAATTACTCATTGCTTTTCTTTTTTATGGGGAGACACTGCATTAATAGATATAGCAGATGTTGACACACTTAAGTATCTCTATAATACTGCAAGTCAGCAAGTTATTCTGTATTTTTCGTTAGTTTCTATTTTTATTGTTCAGTTTACTTTTGGTGTCTGTTAAGAGTGCAGAGCAAGTATTATAAAAGCGATCCAACGCTCAAATAAAATAAAATGCACCAAAGCCTCCTCAGACAGGCTTTGATGACAAATTGGACCAATTTATGAAAGACTTAAGCTAAATATATTTCGTGTAAAGTATACATTATTTCAGTTTTTATTTTATTCTTAGTTTATTTTTATTTTTTAGACTGCTTTGCTATTTCTGCCTCTTTCCTATGATGTGAGGTCAGGTGATTGTGCAGCTAAACAAAAAACCTGTAGCACAAAAAACAATAAACGAGGTAATCGTTTAAAGAGTAACTGTGATACAATTACAGCATTTAGGAAACCGTAGTGTTATGCAGTAATGTAACAATGTGATTACAGTCATTTCTTACTTTTTAACGTGTTTCACTAAACACAGACATTTATTATTGGATGTGTGAGTATACGTGTTTGGATATTAGTGTGTTTGCCTAAATTGAGTTGGTAAATCTGCTTAAATCTAAAAAAGAGGGGGGAGCCACAAGAAGGAACAGCCACAGCAGGATAATGAGGGCCAATTAATGGATACAAGAAGAAGCTGTCTGCACTAATCCTGAGGCGTACCTGCTGATGACATCCAGTACCACTATGAAATCGTCGTATTTGAAGTTAGACATGTCTGTCCCCAGGATGTAGGCCTTCACTTTCAACTGGACATCCTGTGGAGAGAAATGACAGGAACACTGTAATTTGTGGGAGGAGAACTTGTGATTAAGCGGCTCCGAGTGGCTCAGAAATTTAAATAAATAAACAAATAAATGAAGGAGGAAAAAAATTAGCATAAAGTGTGAAAGAAAAAAAAAGAGAGACAGTGGAGCAGACTTTGACAAACCTGCCAGATGCGTGTCAGTCCATGCTCCAACTTCTTCTTTACATAACTGCGGTCTACCACCAGCTCATCAGACTCAGCTGCAGCTGCATCCTCTGCAGGTAATCAAAAAAGGCTTACAGTTGAATTAAAAAAAAAACCACACACACAAAGTGACAGATTAAAATTCTCTTTATTCACATGCATCTCATTTACCTTCTGCTTGGCTGTCATTTCAGATTCTAGGACAATCATTTAGCCATTTTATTGTGCACTGGCACAATGAGGTACCACCTGACTCAATCAAAATCCATTCGCAACACAAAAAGGTGATTAAACAAAAAATTAAAATTCCACTAACAAATGGTGAAAAAAATACCATGTATTTTAATATGAAAGGGAACATGTGATATGAACTAAAGTAGTGTCAGAAGTCCTTCAATGTCAGCTAAAGACTGCGAGACATTCTGTAGTAGTTGGCAGTCAGCATCTGTCAAGAGTGTAGGTCATATTACTCCCAGAAGAGAGGGAAGAGTGACAGCAGCCTAGAAGCCAGGAGAACAGTGCAGGATGACAGCTAAATACGGTGCTGGATTCCTGGTCACTGTCAGAGCATCAGATGTGATAGTTTCTCGATCATCAGGTCAGTATCCTCTATTTTTGTGTGCATTTAACTTCCTCCCCCCGATCAGACAGACCACCATGTGGTGCAGACACTAGAGAGTCAAAGCAGCAGCAACACTTCCTTTAATAAAATTCAAGCTGCTTCCCCCGTTTGAAGTGAATTTTTTGGAAAAAATCAATAAGCAAATGCTGGGAGTTTCACATTAAATTATATTATTGGAAGACAGGGAAAACCCTGGCTTTTGATTTTCATAGTTGTTTAAAGGTTCACATCTTTTCACAGCACATATGTAGTTTAAAACACATGCCGTCTCCTTTTATTAATAATAATAATAATAATAATAATAATAATAATAATAATGCCTTATACTTATATAGCGCTTTTAAGCTCCATATTTTCATTTTCAGAGATAAGAGTAGATTTGCATACTTCAGTGGGTGAGCAGGTGACCATGTGACCTGCTTTCCTGTCAATCTTCACTGTACTGCTTATCCATGAAAGGCAAAAATGCTCCCAAAAATATATTTTTAAAAATTATCTTAATCTGGAGTTTGTCCCCCATCCTCCACCACCACCCCACCCGTGCCATATTGGTAATGTTTAATAAGATCTATTGTAATGAATAAATATCTCTGACATTTTTAAAAAAGTAAATAGGTCACAATAGGTCCTCTTAAAAAAGATTACTTTTTCTTTCGTTGTCTTCCTATTGGATTAACGGGGAGTTTCAATTCGAGAGCAGGCATGAATTATGCACCAATGTGACTGACAGACCCAGAGACCTATACACAAACACATAATTTAACTCAGCTTGGCTCAATAGGCTGCTGTCAAACAGAGCGTCTGTGCTGCGGTCCTGATGTGGACGGCTATAAATATCTTCAGTCATTTTTAAAACAAGAAAGCTACACGTGGACGTTACGCGCTCAGAAAAGAAAGGTGTTTGGGGACGTTACAAAGCTGCATATAAAAGCAAATGTGAGCGCTCCTTTTTGATCTGACAATTTGTGGCAGTGAGCATGTTTTCACAATGATACTGGAACAAAAAACACATCCATTAAAAAAAAGGCACACACATAAATCTGCATTAGATTTACACAGCCCACATGCTGCGTAAATCTAATTATATAAATATAGTGACAAAAAAGGAAAGAAACAGCCAGCAGGCCCGTTACATCAAGATGTTGTGAGGAGGGAATTAGGTCACTGCTGAGTGAAAAAATAGATAAACGCACCTCAAGAATTAACCCCCCCCACCCACACCACAC
>VUQK01013151.1:9057-35577 GCA_015106715.1 Bujurquina vittata | reverse complement strand
TCCTAATAACAGCTCAAAAAGGCCTGTGTTAAATGAAGTGTGACACATTAATGAAGTATTATTTATCAATGAGTAAAACAGCACCAGTGAGACTAATATCAATATCTGAAGTCTGGCTGTTATGACAGGCAAGGAGTTGGACTCTAGATGTAAGATAATTGCTGCCCTTCTTGCTTTTTCTCCATCTTTCACTTGCTGCAGTGTCATCATTTAGCCCGTATCTCTGCCTACTCTTAATGCTTTCTCCTTTTCACCTTTTCTGAGTCTCGCTCTCTACATGATTTACACATCACGCTTGTTAGGACCTTTCCATCTCTGCCTTTTTTCATCTGTGTCTGTATTGAAGTCTGCCTCAGCATTTCTCTCCTCTTTGTCATTCTGTCTTCCCACTTCTGTAAATTTAAATTTTCCAATTTCAGTCACTTTATTGGCATGACTGTTAAAACAGATGGAATCCATAATATCTAGCTTGTGCTTGTGGTACTTGTGAGGAACCCCCACTCCACGACCACACTCACATGCACTCCTGCCTTCCTCTTTACCTCCAGCTTTTACTCTGACCTTTCATTCAAGCGCTGCTTCTTCTCACTTCTTTATCGACATCCTTTCTTAGTGCTTCCCTCCTTCTTACCACTTCACCTGGAGTGATCGCTATACACTGTCGGATGCTCTGCTGCAGTTTCCTAGGAAATGCACATTGGCGTGCACACACACGCGCGTGCAAACACACTTTTTTTTTGTCTTTTGTTCACGTCAAGTGTTTTTCTCGTGCTGTTGGTCTGTGTGTGAATATGCACATGTGTTTGTGTGTGTGTGTTTATGTACGCTATCAAAGGGAGCTCAACCATTATGGGTGAATAGAATAAGGTCAGGTTGACTGTAAGGCAGGCAGATGACATGAGGCACATGACTTATCGTCATTACTTCTGTCTCTGCTCCTAGATACAGCGCTTTTATCCTCTGCTCTAAATTTTTTCCTTTCACTTTCTTTTTGTTGTCTTGTATCTCTGCTATATCTTCTCTCCCATCTCTTCCTTTCCTCATCATGACTGTCCTGCTCCAGAAAGCTACATTGCCTAACCATATGTTACACCCAAGGTGCTTTGTGTGGCATATGCAGTACAAACACAGAAAGAACCAACACACACACGCAATGAAGGCCAAACCTTTGCTGCAATTTCCAAACCACACCAGCTGTTACTATCCTTTCTCTTGTTTTATCTCACTCTTTTCAATGTGTTTTTTTGTCTTAACAGATGTTGTGTCACTTTGAAACACCCATAGGTTAGTGGAAATGATGATGCAGGAAGTTTGAAATGTAAATCTAAAAAATAATGGGCACATAAAAGAAAGATTACTTCATTTTGAACAGTTTTGATAATATTTCAGTTGCTGCTGGTGCGGAGTGACAAAACAGTATGAAACAAGGAGCTGCCAGCTAAGATATGAACTTGCACATTAGATAAAAATTTTTATAGTTTGAACACATTAACACACTAGAGTGTTAATTAAGCACAGCCACATTGTATTCTAACATTTCTGTTTGGATATCTTCTTAAAATGCCCTTGAAGGGGGGGCCTAGAGTTTACAGAGAGAAATGAATGGGCTTGTAAGGCAGGTCTGCTGATCTGAGACACTGAGGTAACATTGCTGGTTCAACATCACAAGGCTTTGTGCAGTTACGATTCCCAGTTACACTGTTTACAAAGTCTCAAATCATTCTTTATTAATGTCAAAACATCCAAATTTAGAGCATCATGCTTCTGAAGATGGCAACTTTGCACTTAATGAGTGTAAGGAATCTGCACAAAGCAATGCGGTGCTCCTATATCCCAAGGCAGAATGTTTGGTGTTGTTTTTAGTAGCACTAAGCTTGACTCAGTGTATGTGAGGGAGTTTGTGTACACGTGCATGGATTTATCGATTCCTATGTCTGAACAACACTTGACACTCTAATCAAGGTATCAATAAATGCTGACGTGACTTAACTGCACACACTGATGTTTTGTTGAGTTTCAAATTAAAGTTGATTGAATATCTTGTTTACTTCACTTCAGACTGAATTGCACTAACTACTCCAGCATCCAGCGACATGATTTTATTTGTCAATTCATTTATTTAAAATAAACAAATAAATACACCCCACCCTCCTATGTTTTAAATGCATATAGCTTTGATCAGCATATATACAGTTGGCAGGATATCCTTACTATAAAAAATAACACACGGAATCCAATGAAGGTTAAGCGGCACGGGGCATGAATAGGATTCGATACTTGGAAATATAATTCAAAACTGAGTTCTTGAATGAGGCTGAAGTGAGCTCTCTATAGTAACCTTTAATCAGTATCAAGACTGAAATAAGTAGTATTTTTTTATTGTTTGTCTTTATTTGATAATTTTGCAATCAGCATAAACAGAGTATTATTTAAAATAGATTAACACAATACACAATGTCTTCACATTCATTTTGTTCTCCTTTATGCATAAACAATGAGGTCATTCATTCATCCTTGCATTCAGACTGGGTTGTAGCAAAGTGTCAGTGTCATTCACAGGATGCATTCAGGTGTGATGTCAAGCTTAGGTCACCCGATTCAAAGTGCAAAAAGATGCTTCAGCTATATTCAGGGTTGCATTTTTGTGCATTTGCTGTGTTGATTAAAACATGCTTATTCACAAATGTATTAAACTGAAATACAGTTTGAATCACCAGCATCACTAGCATTCAACCAAATACAATGATTTATAGTTTAATCGTGCCTTAACATCTCAACACAACTTTCAGATTGCATTCAATTATAAAATTCTCAGCTGGCATTAAATAAACTGTCAATATTTACTTTAGTATGTCGGTATCAGCACGGCAAACATTAGGTTCAACAGTCTTTGTGAATGGAGCGTTCACAAACGGATTTCTCTTCTCCTCTGTCCTCCCTGCTTTTTCCATACCCTCCTCTGTCCATCTGTGCCAAAGATCTAAGTGGTGTGCATCTCTTTCTCGAAACTCTCCCTCCCGCTCTCTTGTTCTTTATCTTTTCATTGTGGGAAAGCTCAAGCGCAGCAAACACACTCCTTTTGAGGAGCACGAGTCATGTTTGACGGCGTTCTGCAAACCCCCGATCACTTCACATCACTCCGCTCCTCCACCAGTCTCAACTCTGACTCCCCTCACTTCTGTCTTTCCTCTCTGTTTTTCTATGCGCTTTTTTCTTTTTGCAAACCACGAAGAATTTTATGTTTTTGCTTTCCAGTTGTTGTCTTGGCTGGAGAAAAACAACCCATAATATTACCGGAGTGGAGGAAAGTAATATTTTTGGGTGAGGTTTTGATAAAAGAGATGAAAAAGCCAAATTCACTGACTGATGTTAATGCTCAGTTATGTGTAGAAAACCTGAATGGACAAATGGACAAAGGAGCTCATGAATTCTTATTTTCCCTTCCTCTACATTTCTGTGCCTTCCAATAATGGATATTACACAGGATGTCAAAGAGAAGAACAGGAAATGGCTGTTCCCTTTTCTACCCATCTCTTTTCCATTACAGGTGTTTGTTTTTTTTCTTGTTTCTCCACCTCGTCTCCACTCCATCTCCACTTCAATCTACCCTCTGCTCTCCAGTGATCCACCTTTATTGGCTTGTGCTGTCATCTGACATTTGTTGATTTCACAATCTCTTTGTCCTCTTGCAGCAGTCATTCACCGGCAAACACGGGTACAAATACATTAGGTATCACGGCATGTATCACACACCGCCCAACAGTAAATCACATGCCATTTTCATGATGTATCTGTAGTATCGGCTGTCGGATACATTGTTGCTGTAACAAGTTTTTTATTCAACTTCAAACAGAAGTACCTTCATCCATCATGTTTATATGCCAGATTTAACCATACAGACTGACTATAAACTGTATTTCTTACCTGGTTGATGCACTAAATTAAAGCATTAAAAAAATAACACACAAAAAACATATACAAACCATCCAAAATCATTAAACGTCTAAGCTATTTGAACAGTCAACGCACAAGCACACACACTTGTGTAGACAGAGAGACGTGCATACAAATATATGGAGACAGAATTATGGGCATTTATATGGAATTATCAATGCAACAGGTACATACAAACAGAAATTCTGAGTTAAACAGAGTAAAAGTTGTATAATAACTTTGTGTGCATGTGTGTGAGTTTGCACAATACAAGCATTTGCAAAACTGAATTCTGTTCCCATCATTTTTAAGGAATTGGCCTGCAGACGTCTAAAAATCCAGCATCAAAAATAGAAAACATAAGGCAGTTTAAAGAACAAACAAACCAAAACGGATAAAAGGATCAGCTAGCTGGTGTTCATGCACACTCTAGACTTGAAAACCTGCACCGATGAAATTTCTATTTATACTGTATGGGAGGCTCATTCTATCTATTTAGTGTTACAGAGAAAGATACAGTTGGAAGAAAAACATATCTACTTGTTCTTTTGTGTGTTTGTTTGAGTGTGTAAGCAGGGAAACAGCCATTTATAGTTGATTGAAAGAATGAAAAGGTTAGTGAAGGTTAGTCCTTTCATTTATAACTGCCATTTAATGGTCAGGTCAAAAGTTAAATCAATGTCCCTGATGCGTTTTGATATCTAGAGCTCCAATCGAGCCAAAATGAAAAGGATGGGGTCATGACATCAACCATTTGATCTTCCTCCATCCTGTCTGCACAGAAAAATCCTGATAAAATGCTGAGGCAATGTGAGTCACCCAGACTTTTGGCCATAAGGCTATTTGTGCGTGTGTGTGTGTGTGTGTGTGTGTGTGTGTGAGTGTGATTAGTGCTTCTCTGGGTCAAATGAACACTTCCCTCAATTGCAGTTAATCAATAAATTCTGTGACTTTTCTCTCAGGCACCCACTCTCTTTTCTCCTTCTCCTCATCCTGCTTTCCTTTCCTTTCCTTTCCTTTCCTTTCCTGTCCTTTCCTTTCCTTTCCTTTCCTTTCCTTTCCTTTCCTTTCCTTTCCTTTCCTTTCATATTCTATGTTGTGATAGCAGAGGAAAGGCCAAAGCACTGAATGGTCTCTTGTGAATGAAGTGAATTGAGTCAGAGCTCATCTGTATGCATGAGAGGCACCCATAAAGTAACTACGCATATCAATCATGCTCAGCATGGCTTCGTGTTTGACAGGATTCATCACCTTCCTTGGGATTCCTCTGGCAAGATACAGTATAATGTACATGAAAACACACTCAAACACTGACACATGTATGTATGCGCACTCACATTTCACTGGAGTGCGCACACTCACTCACTCTTTCAGCCACTATCATGCACATGCTGCTCAGCACTCTGTCAAGCTGTCAGTGCAGTTTGACACCAGCTCTCCTGTCTCATCATTAGTTTTGGTGAGAGATGTCCTGTCCCCTCAACAAAAACAAACATGGCAGGCGGTGACAAATCAATTAATCAGACAGGGCATTTGCCGATAGTTATATTTCACTTACAACTAATGTGCATTGAATGTCTCAGAAAAGTTTCCAATAATGCATGGACAACACCTTCAATCGGCTTCCACCAGAACAGTTTTGATCGATGAATCATCAGACTCAGATAGTTTACTGTCAAAACACCAGCTCTCCATGACTGATGACCTCCTTCCATACTAACTGAACTGACGCATTTCCTTGTGGGACATGGCTCCAGTAGCTGTGTAAATAACTTTTTAGCATTATTTTTTCCTTTTCTTCTATTAAGAGGGGTGCCTGTGGCTCAGGAGGTAGAGCCGGTCATGTAATCAGAAAGTTGGTGGTTCAATTCCCGGCTGCTCCAATCTGCATGCCCAAGTATCCTTGGGCAAGATATTGAATCCCAGCGTGTTCATCGGAGTGTGAATGTTGGATAAAAAGCACTTAGATGTAGGAAAATGTACTTGTGTGAATGCAAACATGTTGTATGAAGTGCTGGAGTAGAAAAGCGTTATATCAGAACTAGTCCAATTATCATTACAGACTTCTGTCTTGTTTAGGATATTAATTCCTGTTGCCTTTAAGGATCCTGTACTACTTAACTGGCCCTTGATCTTCATGGTTCATTGGCAGATATTTATTGTGAAACATGACATCAGCAAACATCACGTGATTGTCCAGGTGAACAAATTCACTCAGCAGATTGACAGCCTAGCTTTTATCTGCTGTATTGATCATAAAATCTGACAACTGTTGTCATATTGTCATGTTTTTGTTTCATTTTATGTGAAATTCATATTCATTGAATAGATATTTTACAGGGCATATCCTACATATTAATTAACATCCAGATGTAGGATGGTGGGAAGTTACGTGTAGGTTAACTTCCTGATGGTTATTGCGTTAGTTAGTTGTAGTTAGCTTTTTATTCTTGTCTGTGTTGAGTGTAAAACTAGAGACGAGAGGAGGTATATCTGTAGTAGGGCAGGCTGAGCTCTCTTGCTTTGTTTTCATCATTTCCTGGTTTTGTTTTTGGCTGTTTTGCCCTAGGAGTCTCCCTCAAACCAACCTGTCTTCTCTCAGTCATTCTCTCTTTTTGGTTTCACCCGCGTCCACCTTTAATCTACAATTATGAGTATCAGCTCCTATAGTTTCGGTTATCTCTGTATCTTTCTGCCTACAGTAAGTGTGCCTTCCCTTTGGTTTCTTTTTATTTGCCTTATCAAATTTATAGTTACAGTACTTTGTCTCTCAATCCCTGATTTTCATGTTTAGTCTTATTCATTCAGACTCTCTGCCTACCTGTGCTCTATGCAGTGTCCTTTTCCCCCCACTCTCCAGTTCTTCTCCATTTCCTTTTATGCTTTTCCCTCCTTCGGTAAGTTTCTGTTTTTTTTATTCTGTCTTCCCCCTCGTGCCTGCTTTATTTTCTTCCTTCTTTTTTCCCCTCACCCTCCCTGCATTTCTTTCCTCCTCCTCTCTCGCAGCCTCCCTTTCTTTAGTCGATCAGACAGTTGAAGCAGCCAAGCTGCCGGAGGCGAGAGCAGACAGAGGAGCCGCTCTGTCCGACCTCCCTCCCTCTCCAGAGAGGCAAACTAATGCAGACACGCCAATAAGCTGCAAGGAGACAATTATTCACCATTTATATCAGCCCGACATCTTTTCGAGATAGTGCGGCACACATCTGGAACCCAGCTCTGTTACCCCACATAGTAATTTCAGGCTTTTATCCCTTGATGGGTTACATTTTCATTTGATCGATCAATGGAGATTTACGTAGGGAAGTTAAAGCCTAGAGGTTACAACATAGTCTTATTTAGCGTCTATTCTCTAAAATTTTCCCTGTTAGATTACTGTTCAGTAAACTGGCCATTGCAACTATCACTATGCCCCTCAGCAAGGCACTCTGCTTAACCCTCAACTGCTCCACTGGATTTGCTTAGTGTGCTGCATAAAGCCTGCAATTATACTGAGCAGCTCCCCTGTATGAATGTGGTTAAGTGTATGAATTAGAGGCAGCTTGTGTGCCACAGTATAAATGAGTTTACCTTATAAGCAAGAAAATTGTTAAAATCCCATGTGATCCATATACTGTCGCACTGCGTTTAAAATATGGCTTTCAAACTTTCTAATATATTTTTTAAAAAACTTTTTTTGTTGTTCTTTTAACACAAAGGACAGAGAAGTTAGAGAAGAAATGGTTTTGGCTTGATAATATTTTTTCAGAGGAATAATGAAAAGACTGAAGGAGTAAATGATTGACTGATCTGTTGATGAGCTCCTCAAGCACAAAGTTTCATTTACAAACACAAATACACACACCCGCACATTCCTGTGGTGCACACAACCAGCGTGCACATACTATAATACACTTATCAAATGGACACAAACAACAGCACACATACAACGCACACGCGCTTGTTTTCTCTTTTCTTTTCTAAAATATAAATCTTCAGAAAACAAGAACAAAACAACGATATCCAAGCAAAAAAAGATTTATAGGATTACTCCTTTGACTGTCGTATGATTATAGGGCACAGGGGTCTGGTCAGTGGTAGTACCAGTGTGGCTTGGGGAGCCACAGCCAAAAGCTAATATTACAGATTTTATTAGCCACATCATTGCAACTGGGAGTCAGTTGGACCTGTAGTCTTACCTTTGTCACTTTTTCTTCTTTTTGGGGGATAAAAAAAAGGTCTCATAACGTGGAAATGTCATTTTAAAATTTCTAAGTGTAAGTGGAAAGGTACACTTCCTGTGTTGCCATACCTTAAGTTATTAGCACGAGTGAGAAGATAGAGAGTCTTAGCCTTCTTTTATTTTGAACTTGATTTCTAGCTGCAGATCACGCCGGCTGCTGTTATGTCTGATCGAGTTGAAGTTTAAGGTGAACAGGCCGCCCACTTTCTTCCTGTCCGTTCAATGATAACAGTCATAGAGCACAGTGAAGATTTGTTCTCCCTGTGAATCGATGCTAATCACATCATTGTGCTGCCCTGTCCCCCTTGTCTCTCTCTGGGGGTTTCACACTCCTCTCTGGCCTTTTCCTCCTCGCCCGCTGCTTCGCTCGCTCTGTTTCCATCTCTCCCCTCCTCCCTCCTGTCTTACCTCATCATAAGGGAGGTGAAGCCATCTGAGCCTACTTGCACGCAAGCCAGCCCGCCGCATGGGTCAGTGCTGTGCAGATATTGTCATCACCTCAAAGAGCTCACGTCATGCGTCTGTCATCCATCATTTCTTCAGAAGATGCCACAAACTGCTTTCTACTCAGCGTTTTATTGGGGCGTGGGAATGTGCTGAGGATCAATATGATTACTGGAGACAAAATCTTTCATTTTTTCTTATGATTAATGTACACATTAAATATTGTTTTTATCTTTTTGGCCAAATCAATAATAAATTTCCCTGCCAACCTAACCATCACACTGTTACCCACTGTAAGTATTGATTCTCACATTATTTCTTCATAGAAACTTCTGAGTCTGACAGGAATCCTCAAAATGTTTACCAGTGTTGCCCAGCACTACATTACAGCTGTATTGAGGTCACACTGTACAGCCTCGGGCTATTTCAGATTAAAATTAACAACCGAAATATTTAAACCAACAAACTGGAACACAAAAAATACATGTAAAAGTGAGCAAAATGCTAATGCTAGTAATAAAAATAATGATGATGATGATGATGATACTGCTGCTACTAATATTTTTTTTGTCAAAATCTGGATTTTCTGTTGATCCTTTTGCCACTTGTTGCATTTTGTTTGGTTTTTTTTTTCTAAATCTTCACAAGATATTATTCAGATCATTCGGCATACCTCAAAACTCATACAGCAGTGTGAAAACAAAAGTTTTCACAGGTCTCTGCGCCATCCTCTGGAAACTTTATAGAGGAACTTTTGTTTATGCACCAGCTCTCTTAACCCTGCCTGAACCATAAAATAATTGCCAGAAAATTATTATTATTTTTTTAAAATGGAGCATTCATTGAACCTTCTGACAAATTAAAAATCATTAAATAAATAAATTAAACATCAATTTGCGGGCAGCAGGGTGGCATGGTGGTTAGCAATGTTGCCTCACTGCAAGAAGGTCCTGGGTTTGAATCCACCATCTGGCTGTGGCCTTTCTGTGGGGTTGACTCAATGCCTAAAACATCACCCCTCCACCGCTGTTCATATACTGCGTTTGTTTTTTGTGGTACTGTGAACATCTCCACTTTAGTCATGTTTTTCCAAAGGACATTTATTCAGGAGTCTTGTGGTTTGCCTACATCCAGCTTTGCAAACCTAAGCTGTGCTGTCATGTTCTTTTTAGAGGGAAGAGGCTTTGTCCTGGCAGCCCTTCTAAACAACCCATATGTGTTCAGCCTTTTTCTAATTGTACTGTCATGAATTTCAACATTTAACAGTCTAACTGAAGCCTGCAGAGAGATGTAGCTCTTGTTTTTTTTTTTGTTTTTTTCAGTTTCGATAAGCATTGTGTGGTCTGACCTTGGCGTGAATTTACTGGGATGTCCAGTCCTGGAAAGACTGTGGCATTTATGTTAAAACACCTGAAGGCTCCAGACCAGCAAACTGGCAAAACATCTGCTTTTATAGAGGAAGATCTTGTAATGTTTGAGATGCACCTAACTCGCAAGGCTGCCATTATCACACAACTGAATCTGTAAAAGACAAAAGCATTGTTCCAGAGGGAAGATTTGAGCTTCTTGAGGTGACCAAAGTTTCAGTTTCCCAATAAATATTAGCATTTTCTCAGACAGTGATGCACATGACACTGCTGCATTTTTGTTAAAAGCTCAGTTCATGCCGATCCAGGAGTAATGTGATATATTTATTTATCTGAGCCATCAATACTAGCACTAGTGTTACACATACACCCACAAGACTATGACCTTTTATTCTGCTGCAGAAATGTTACTAAATATGTACTGTGGTTTCTCTTCCTTTGTGTTTGTCTGTGTGTATATGTGTATGTCTGCATGGCTGCATGCTTGATCTTGTGTGTGTGTGTGTGTGTGTGTGTGTGTCCATGCCTTCATTCACAGCCCCTGCCAACGCCCAGATCGTGCATTCAGGTGCAGCATGTAACGTCAAAGATGATAACATGAGTGAGAGAATCTACACCATCAAAGAAGGAGACACATTAGTGCTTCAGTGTATTGTTAAAGGACATCCACGACCCCAGGTAAGCATCTATCAAGACATGCATTTATACAGTATATGCACACATAATAAAACACAATGTGCATAAAACTGAAGTTGATAAGACCAAGTTATGAAAATAACATTCACACATCCTCTAGCTAGTCAGTCACAGCAATCATCAGCACTCGAATTCCCACATTGTCAGCGATCAAGCTCTAGCTTTGTCTGTCTTTATACGTTATTTTCTTGAGACAAAAAAAAAAAAAAAGCCTAAGGTCGTATGAAGATGATGATGTTGTTACGAAGCACAAACACCTCCTTAAAGCTGACAAAATGTAACTTTGTTTACACGGCAGCACTTTTAGGCAAAACGTTTCAGGCAACATAGACACATTCTATGATTACCATCAGTTTCCTTGAACATGGTGGCGTAAATAATACGATGCACTTGTGAGTCATTGCTTATGTTCACCGTGTCATGCTTTTGTTTGTGTTTGAGTCACATAATCTCCTCATTTCCTCTATTTATACTTGCATTAACTAAAGCCATATTTTCCTTTGTGCACTCTGTGAAACATTTAAGACAACTAGTTTAATTCACACGTCTCACTCCAAACTTGTTACCTTACATTTTAAGGCAATTTAACATACACACATTTAACCCTTTATCTCATCCAGCTGAAGGAATGATGAGTTTACACCACGGTGAGGCAGCTACTTTCTGTCTGTCCATCTGTCCACATTTAAAAAGAACTGCTACTCCTCTTAATGGGTCTTCACCAAAACTGGAGGTCAAGGTCACATTTGTTGTGGTGGCTTCCGAGCAAGCCGAGCTGGATCGCGGAAAAGGCTGATGTAATCGTGGGAAAAGTTAACCTTTGAAAAGAACTTATTTTAACCAATTCAATTACAATTTCCTAAAGTGACACAAGTAGCTTTTGTAGTCCTTTTTAAACCTAGCTAATGAGCAATTGTAAGCAAAAAAGGAAAAGAAATGAAAGTCAAAGGTTAATTGTTCACACAAGAATGGAATCCAAACTTGCTGGGTGAAAGCCTAGCAATTGATTTATGCCTCTACCCATCTCCCCACTTCTGACTGTGGTCTTTTCTCACTATTTCTGTAAATACACATATATATCCTGTCATACAGTATATATCCTGTACCCTATGTTAATAGGAAGGACAGGGAGATCAGTATATGTCATTTATCACTTTAAAATGCTTTTGATTAGTAGTGGCAGCAGCATTTAAAGAATGTCCTTTCTGGCTTATTATCATTGTTTAAGTTCAACAGAACAATTAAAATTGAAAAATATGTACACTCTACTTAAACAGTTTCACTGTAATTAAACTTAGCAACGCTAACTATGCAGTTGCAGTAATCAATCTTTTGTAAATGATGCTATATTATTATATTATAGTTAAACTGTACGATAAAAATAAAGTTCTCAAAACTAGTACAAGAATTATCACATGTATCTAAATAAAAAACGGGTATATATTAATGAAAGGATTGTCCATTGGCTTTGTGTGCAATTGGTATGCTTAAAGGAACATTGCTTTAATCTTTTATAAAGACATATTCTGCACACATTCGCACTCATAAACACATACGACCATACTAACTCTAACATGCATTAATAAGCAAGCAGTGAAAAATGCTTTCATAAAAGCAACTCATCACCCTTGAGCAGGAGAAGCAGTCCACCCCTGGACCCGTCTGGCTCCCTGGGTTGAACTCCAGTGAAATATTTTGGATCAGGATCTCTGTGTGAGCATGCATCTGTGTGAGTGTACATAGCTAGATGAAATGAACTGAACTGAGGTGACTGTGGAGGAGTTGTGTGTCTTGTGTGTATTTGTGTGCAAGTGTGTGAGGTGAGAAAAGCAGTGTTCCTCACGGGTGCATGTCCACTGGCATCACATCAGCATGAATAAAACAGTGCCTGTGTCTAAGCCTTGCTTGCTTCTATTTGTGTGTATGTGTATACCGACATTGGGTGTGTATATGTGTGTGTGTGTGTAAAAATAAAAAAAGCAGCTTGATTGCGTGACTCTGCAGATGCAAAACAATCATTTGTACAAAGCCGCGGTATCTAATTACATACCGAACTGTTGACCTTACCTGCCCATACTAACTGTGGCTGTTGTGCCTCTCCTATTTGTTTCCTCCAGTTCTGTCTGTGTCTGTGAGTCTTTCTCTTGCACACACACACACACACGCACACACACACACACACACACACACACACACACTGATGTACATAATATTTGCAGCCCTTGTTCCCCAAAACAAATACAACTTTTAATAAAACTTTTATTTTCACCAGCACTAGAATAATAATCATGACACAAAACATGCTCTGCATAACACATACTACGCAAGTTCATTCCCCTGGAGCAGTTCAAAGATGTAAGAAATTGCGTCAGTGATTGCTTGTTCTCTTGGTCGGAGGTGGGACTGTATTTTGAATAATGATCACTTTGGTCACATTGTCAGAATGTAAAATATACATAGTGTGTGCACAAACAAGATGTACACCGCCTTTGGCAAAGAGACATTGGTTGAGTTAGTGCATGTGCTGGCATTTGTGAGTGTGGACATATGTGTGTGTCAGTGGGAAATTGTGTATGTAGACACAAACTAACAAACAGATAGAGGCAGTTAGAGACAAATAAGCAAATAAAGAACTCTGGCAAAGAGTTGCAGCTGAGAAAACATTTGGTTTTCTCACGTCTTTGGAAACAAAACAGAGGTAGAAGCACGCATTCACATTCAGACTTGAAGAGCAAGATATATATGTAAATTGCTTCACAATTTCAGAAAAGCATACCCAATAAAAGTGTCAAAATAATGGTCCAGCAAAGATTTCTATCTAATCAGATTAAATTTGAACAAAATTAGCTGAATTACAAGGAACAAGACAGACCTGCTGATTAGACCATGTGTGATGTGCAAAAAGAAAACTGCTGAATCTGAACAAATAGACATAATTTTAAACATCAGTTTCTGGCCTTGATTTAGTGAAACCATCTGAGGTCCCAGCACTAGTTTTCTCCTGAGTGTTCAGGTTCAGAACTCAGAACTACCTCTGTGTTGTTAGTGTTAGATTAAATGATGTCAAATGATGCATGAGCCAGTTGGATTTCCCACAGAGCCACTGCAACTGCTGTGTAGTATAGTAAATCACCTTGGATTAAATAACAACACCCTGAAATTCTGCTAAAACCACTCTTGACAGCATAGTTTAGTTTAGTTTACTGTTACAGAAGAGTAGGAAGCCAACAAATGCCAGCCATGTAGGGTTGTAGCTATACTGAGTGAAATGGTGAGTCAGGGACAGTGAAAATAATAAGCAAACAACATGCTGTAATGCAGACTGAGACCGCATACATAATGCACTTGTAATATAAGAGAGGCAAAGGCTGAGGTGAGGTACCAAAACAGAACCAGAACAATAAAATCTTAGGTCAGTGTGAGGTCATTAACATGGGAATATGGTGGCACTGGAGAAATTGGATCCTTTCTTGGTTACATCTTGCTATAGCTGCGTTGGGCTTAGAACCACCTTAATTATTCATTGCAAAGGTTCAACAAACCCTCAGACATCTGGCTGCAAATGACATGATATCATTACATTTTCTGCACATCTGTGTTTCACCCCATCACAAAAGTACCATTTAAGTACAGTGAACTCACTGCTCCGTTTGAGAAACCAGGCTGTAATGATATGAGCTAAAGTTGCCATTATAAGATGGTTACAATGGTGCTCATAAAGAGATAGACAACTATACTCATGTAGGCTGCAATATTCCATATATGCTCTGTTTGTACTAAGAAGCTCAACCCCCCCATCCCCCATTAGGATTTATACACGCCAAATGTTCATGCCAAATTCTGATCCTGTCCTCTCACCATCTTTCTGTTTTTAGCTGAAAGGAGCGGCACCTGGTGCGTTCATCTGCTGTTGTGGTCCATTAGGGGCTCTGTAAGCCGGGTGGTTTAAGTGGTTATTTGTTTTACTTTTATTTGTTTTTCCATCAGCTTGACCCAATATGGCTATTTTTCTCTGGACCCTGCCATCAACAAAGCGTATTCACCAAATGCTTTGAGCCATTCTTTGGGCCTACATGCTTAAATACATTGACTCAGACGTATGATGTATACTGTATACTAACTAGCCCACAAGCAACCTAGTTATACATATTGGAAGCATCCCTTTGAGAATTGTTTACATGATTGCATTACATTATTAATGCAAATTGGACATAATTTGTCAGCTGTGCATTCTTATGGCAAGTTTCCTCTTATCTCACATCCTAAAGCGATTCCTCTGAATTCTGGTCTGGTGATTGGGGAGGCAATTTGAAGGCCATTGCACTTCTGCCATGTTATTGGGTGATTGCATAAATAACAGCTGTACCATAAACCTGTTACTGAGCAACAGGTGTGTTTATACATATCAGTGTTTTGTGTTATCTTTATGAAGGGGACAAGAGACACATCATCACATACAAAAATAAGCACACGATTTTTACTTTTACAATAAAAGCAAATGGTGAGAGTGCTGACCTCTGTCCCAGCGTGATGCTCTGCTTGAGTATCACACTGCAGCATTCTGCAACGTGTCCCAGTGGGGTTACAGAGTTTCCACTGATCTCTGTTGGCTGTATTGATAACCTGATCCTTGCCACCCCAGCTTCTCCTCCATCCATCCTTACAGCTTGTCATGCTATCTCTTCCTTGCACATATTGAATCCCAGTTCTGGGAACACACAAAGTTGTGGTTTCTGGTATTTTTTTTTACCAATATACTTTAGTCATAATCACTAGAAGTGAAAGCTCATAAAGTCTTTTTTTTTGTTTTGCCATTATGCTTCTGCTGCACTTTGGTAAACATTCACAATAGAAATCCAAGCCATTAAGGGGTTCTTTGGATGAAAAATCTCTAATATTCACCCAGAGTAGCTTAGACTTTTTTAACCATTAAAACATAATGTTACTATTTTATAATTGAGGTTTTTGTGGAGTTTTGGATTTTTGTGCTGGGTATCTGTTTTATCCATTTCCAATCTCATTGTACATCCTATAATAATGACAATAAAGACATTCTATTAAATCTCAATCAGTTTTAGTCTGCAGTTAACATAACATTTTGTTGGTCGGTTAGCGCTGCTCTCAGTGCCAGGTGACCTGATGTCCCAGTTGACATTCTCCTATGCATCCAACTGGAAAATCTAATATATGATGGGCTACGTAAGCTGCTTTAGCCAGCTCACATTTGCTCTAAATTCACAACCTGCTTTAGTAGAAAAATTCAAGTTAACACATGTTAATAGTTGTTGTGTTTATGCCTACACTTATAGTTTGATTATGCAGGAGTCTTCTTAGTAGTTTGTCTGTTATCTGACATAAGTATGTCTATATCAGTACGCAGGAATTTGGGGAATGAAAGAGGGACTCTTTGTATCATCCATAGGAGAGAAGAAGCAGGTTCCGAATTATATTTCTCTGTTATGGTTAGGTATAACTACTTTCACTCCTGACAGACTGCAGACATTCAGTGTATATGATAAGACATGCTTTATAGACTGGGCCTTTCTATTGCTTTGTTGCCACATACCCACAGCAAAGGAAAAGAAGCTGTTCCGGACCCCTTTGGACCCTTCATGAAGATTGAATAAAGAATAATTTGCCTTCCACCACATTTCTCTCGCACATTCTGCTGCAGTTTCATGCAGTGTTTCGGGGACCTTCCCAACTGCTTTTACATGTGCATACAGTACATGCAAAAAAGTGGGGACTTGAGCTCTCACTTCATTACTGTACTTTCCATATGTGCACTTTGAAGAGTCCCAGGACAGAGCCATAGAGCCAGTTATATATTATTGCAGATGGAAATAACAGTCTTCTTTTATTGTATTTGCTCTGGCTGCAATTCTGTTTAGATGAAAGCTTCTGTTCCAAAATACCATCCAACACCCCCCCCCAAAAAAAAATAATGTGAATGAATATCGCAAGCAGCTTGATCAGTGATTTCAGAAATAAGACATATCTAAATAAAGTATGGCCCAAACCGTTTAAAATATTTTTGCGGAGCATCTTTCTTAGCAAGCTTGTAGACCTAGCAATGGGTTTATAAAAAATAGAAAAAAAAATGTATTTAAGGGTTGATTCTGTATATGCAAGACTTGACCACTTTGCTAGTAAGTCATAGTACACTATAATACATATAAATATTGCATTAAAAAATCTTATTTGCTTCTCGGTGGATTTGTTTTCCATAGGAGAAGCTATCACAGTTTTCATCTTATTTACAAACTAATTGTCTTATTCTGTTGAACATTTACGTTATGAAGAAGAAAAAGATGCAGCTACAGCAGTGAACTAAATCCTGCTTTTCTGCCCCCCCCCATCCTAACTTGGAAGTTTGTATTGGCCTCTAGGTGTGGGAAGACTTGCAGGATGTTCCAAGTGTTCTGGCAGCTTTGTTATTATTTATGGGTGTACTCTATTCTAACACGAATGTCCTCATAATGCTCTCTGTTTTCACCCTTCAGAGAAAGGATAGACTCACAAATTTATGCCAACAACATTTTAATGCATTTATTGATAAACACACCCACTGCATAGCGGACCACACTGACTCTTTAAAAACATTAGAGCTTTATATTTTATTAATCACAAGTTGTTTCATAGCAGTTCAGAGTCTCTGTCTCTGCTTTCTGGCTTTGGGAGGGAGATGCTTGTCCCACATTTTGATGGGTCGATTTAAGATCATAGGAATATGATGTATGAGTTCTGATTAGCAGTGGCTTTTTCTACATTTTCAGTCTACATGTATTAGCAGTAAAGACTTTTATACTGTGTATTATGTTTTAATGCAAGGACCATTTTGCTCACAAAAACTTTAATCTGAGCCTTCTCACAGTGAGACGATTCCCTTTCGCCGCGTTTGCTCTCTCTCTCACTTCAGCTTGCTCAGAAGAAGGAGGATCCAATTTAGCCATGTGAGGCCGGCCCAATAAATAGCTTCTTTACTGAGAATGAGACTGATTGAGGATTTATCCAATCCTTTATCAAGACTGATTGTTTACCTTTGCCTGAGCTAGATTGGATTGAAATGGGAGCTCTCACCCTGATCCATACAGAGGAGAGAAAAATCTAATCATTTCTTTCTCTGTCTATGTCTTTCTTTGTCTATGCTTTTTTTCCTCTTTTTGTTGCTGCCTTCTCCTTCATATTGTCTCAGTATCTGCTCTCACTCTCACTACAAGTCATTTGATCTTCACATCTTTCTCCCCTTAACTCTTCTTTCATGCTTGTCTTATTCTTCTCTCTTTCACACTCATTTTTTTTCTTTATTCTGTCCCTGTCTATAACTCTTTAAATTCTCTGTCCCACAGCGCCTCTTTCTCTGTTCATTTTAAACTCTCTCTCCCATTTCTATTGTCTCTATACTTCAGACCAGCTGCAACAAAGTATATATCAAGTTAGAAACAGTTTACCACAAGGAGCATCTTCAAGTGGTATTTATATTGTGTTATTAGGAAAACAAACAAACAAACAAAGACCGAAATACCTTCATATTTCTATTTTTTTTGTTAGTTTCACGGCAGACATGAACTTAGACAATTTTAAGAAATTAGGTTTCTCAAGAAAAAGTGGCAGATTGCCTTTCTCCTATCCCGTGCTTACATCAAGCTCACTGATTACACTCCCAAATATTTTAACACTCTTGAAAGAAAGAAAAAGAAATCGAAGTATCTTCACAAGGAAAAATAAAAAAACTCAGTGTTAGAGGTCACCCACAAGGTGCTTGTAGCATCACTCAAGTTAACTTCTGAGACAGCGGGGCTTTTACTTAACAAAGCACTGTAGTCTCACTCACAAAGATTTTCTTGTTCCACACACACACACACAGAGCTCTCACACAAACACACACTCTCATGGCTTCTTCAAAAACACAATAGGAGAGTAAATGGTTTTTCTGAAAGTGATTCCTACCTCCTTATTATTTATTCATGGGTCTGCTGGTCATTGCAACCTTGAGACTTGCACGAGTGTGTGCGTGCGTGATGAATTCTATACGGCGAAAAGGTAGAGAGAGAATTATAGATGAAAAAAGTGGAGAGGCAGAGAAAAAAAAGAAGTGGGGAAGAGGAAGGAATGGAGGGAGGAAGACGAGGGCTGCGGTCTGGAATATGGTTTTGGATTTCTGTCCTTGAGGGGTGAGTGGAATGCGATCGATAGTGAGGCTGAAAGCAAGGCTGATCAGGTGGCAGCACGAGGCTGCACAGGCACTCAGAAAGAACACGACCTAGACACAAACAAGGTCACTGCTTGACCCCCTAAGTGCATGGAGAGAAAGAACGAAGATGAGAGTAGGAAAAGACCAGAAAGACAGAGAGAAGAGGAGACGCACACGAGACAGGTGAACTTGGAACTAAAAACATCTTTTTATTGCAGCAAAAAAACGATCACGAAGGGACGTTAAAATTTTAAGGAAGACTTGATAAAGCAGATGTGATCGTGGACTAAATCACGACTACATGAAGCATAAACTCTACTTCATAATCACAAACCCAGCAAAGAAAACAAGCAATACTTGACTTCCTTTCATGATGTTCTCTTTGAAACCATATGAAGAAAATGCTTTAACATATTTGAAATTAAACAACCAAAGTCACTTCACTGTTAGACATGTTTCATGAATACATGAAACATGTCGTCATCAAGATTATAAATGAGAATAGGATCTGAAAACAAAGAACAAATGAAAGACTTCAAAAGAGAAGAGATAAGAAAACCAACTCTAAGGAGACAGATGAATAGGGGTGATAAGTGCAGGACTGTACGGAGAACACGCTGACCACTAATAAGGGAGAAAGAGAATCAAAGCATGAGGATGATCTTGGAAATTGGGTTTATTGTGTTTACTTTATCCTGGTACAACGGACGACCGGACTTTATTCCAAACTCAGCAACAGATGACAATGAATCTATCACAACTGCCAGGAATGGCCTTCAAGGAATTTATACTTGCACTGCAAGATGAGACAGAACATCTGCTTCATATCTTGTGTGCTTCACATGCTCCTTAAAAAGGTATTGTTAGGCATTCATTTGGTATTTTGGAAGGTCATTCTGTTGTTATGCCACCCACAGTTGCTTCAGAAAGTGTTCAGAGCCCTTCACATACACATATACAGTAAACTCATTTAACTTTAAACAAGTAAAATTCTATTTTATTTATCTTTTCCTTTGTTTTTTGCCTGGATTTGGGGAGTTTATCCCATTGCTCCTGGTAGCTCCATTCAGGTTGTCTGTGCACGTGTCTTCACTTGTGTCTACAAAGTATTTTAAATTCAATTTTGGCCGAGCCAGTAAATCATAGTCGTATCTTGTCCTGAAGCATGTTGAACACTGCTGACCAAATGCTGAACTGTTGTCTTTTTACTAATGCTTTCAGATTCTTGAAATGCTGTTTGCCAACTTCCAAACCGGCTGCCATGCCTTATGTTTTCATCTTTTTGCCAGGTTGGCGTACCTCACTGACTTTGGACAGTCGGAATGAAACAATGAATTTGCAAAAGTGTCGATGCCATTCCTCTATAACATCATGTTATGTGTTACTGAATGAAGAATATTGTGAAACTGTCCAATATTAACAATTTATATTGGAATGACTTCCTGTTTGTTTAATAATTGAGTTGAAAACACTCCGGTTTGTTTATAAATGACTTCATGGTTTAAGGCCAAAATCAATTTTAGATCTGTTGCTGCTCTGAGCTATTCAGGCTTCTTAGATTTTAAACTTTTAAAAAATCCAAGGTCTTCTCCAATTTTTTTTGACTTCTCTTTTTCACTGCATCTAGTTGAGATCATTTCAGAACAAATGATTTCATATATACATTAATATTTTCACTTTTTGTCTTGTTAATTATATATTTATGGGATGAGGGTGCACACATGGATATGCGTTTCCTTTCTGGCCATTCTGGTTGGCTAATCCACACTCTCACATATGAAGGCCTCTTTAAAGTGCAGCTTTTGTGTTTTGTCTACATATGACTTCATTTTTGTTCAGCCAAACAGCTTTTTTGTGAGTGCAGGGATCACTATTGAGACACAGAGAGAGAGAGAGAGAGAGAGAGAGCACACACACCACATCAAATTAGATCTCAAAACAAAATACTTGTGCTGGTGTAGACCTCTGTATTGGACTCTTCTATACCTTTTCTTTATGTTTGAGTGTCTCTGGAGTGTCTGCTGCCGTGGTAACACACACTGTCCTTTGTAGATGAAATCCTCTCTGAGACTAAAAATAATAAAGATAAGGTCTAAATGTCTGTTCTTACAAACTCAAATGAAACAATAGAAGGAAAGCAGGCTCTATATTGACTAGAGACTAGACAGTGAGAGACAGATATGTGTGTTTGTTTGATGATGTATGTTTTATTTAAAATTTATGAAGTAATATTAAATTCTAAGAGGGTTTTATTATAGTCTTTCTCGGGCACGTTCAAAACAGCAGGTTGCTGTGGTATTTGGAACAATATTATAAGCGCTTTTTCTCATTTTGAAACGTAGGTGTTGGATTTGTTTCCCGCTTCAGTGATTTGTTCTCAGAATACTTTAAGATAGCTTCTTGATTTTGACATCAATTAATTCGACGCTTTAAGAGCTGGATAGATTGTAACTAGTAGACTCTTTTCAGGTCAAACCTGTGAATGTTCTATTTATTGGCTAATCATTGCTTTAATTGATATTTTTGGGGCAATGTTATCCTTTAAGCTTTTTCTTCCCTCATTTTTAAGCCTTCTTCAGTTTCTCACTTCTCAGCAGCCTGCCATCAACAGGCCACTCAGCAATGATGTCACCTGATCTGATCATACTCAAAGAACGATAGCTGGAGCTCAAATTTCTCCATCCTATGCCACGCTTGTAATAATTAGCCATTACTCATTACAGCTAACACATCCAACATGAGCAGAGTGTGTTAGGTAGCAGCTGACACTGCAGCTGAAGGCGACTGACACTTTGGAGAGAGCTCTGTATATCTGCTGATGCTGTCTGCCCCTGTTTGTTTCGTTCTGACTCAAACCATCTGATGGTCAAGCAAATGTTGAGCAAACTATTGAAACACTTCCAGAAATATGAATTATGTATTTCTTTTCACCTCGTCTCAAGAAGGCAGATTAACTGAATACTCGTGAATCGGAAATTATTTGAAAAGAAGCAAACGCTGAGCTGAAGTGTTTGAACATCTGTATGTTTTGCAGAGAGATGCAAATCAGCATCATTAGTGTAAACGATTTTTATTAGCGCGCGAATTATATATATTTTTTTTCAAGATCATGACTTTATTGTAAATGCTGATGATTCCTCTGATTCCTGTAATGTTATCGCAGCTTTAGTCTCATATTACAGAGGCAAAAAGAGCGATAAAGGCATTCATATTGTATGACAAGGTTAGAGTGAAGGATGGTGTGTTCAATATCAATGAGTCAGTTTTATTGAACTTTTTTTCTGTGATCTGTGCAGAGAGGGATGGCTGATGGTCCATACAAACACAGTCATTTCTAGTATTTTTTAATGGGGTGATACACAGGGGAAGCCAAGAACCAGTCTAGACAAATATGTTTACTCTTTGGAGTGGTGTAAGTCACGAACAATGTCTCATTCCTCTGTTTTAAGTGCTGTTGGGTCGTACTCTTTAAGAATCCCATGTATTCCTATTCTCTCTCAAATGCTTGCTCCTTTCCATCCGTCTCTGCTCTCCAGTGACAGATAATTAAAAGAGATATTTCTGTGCAGTAGAGTGTTTTGACTTATACTGCGTGTCATCCACACCTTGTCACTTTTAGTTATTCAATAAAGCCATTGTTCATAAAGCAAAGCTGGGATAATTACTTCAGTGTTTATCTGTTCAAGTTGCTGCTGTCAACCTGCACTGTGCCTTTTTTTTCATCACAATTTTTAGTGCTATTCTGCTTGTTTCTGCCCTTTCTTTCCCACACTTCCCCTCAGATGTTGCATCCTCTGTGCTTGTGCGTGCATTCGTGTGTGCCTTAGTGCCTGTGTGTGTGTGTCTGTGTGTGAGTGTGGGTCTGCATCCGTGCCAAGTAATATTCCCCGATAACAGGATTACCATCTTAAGCCTATTCACGGTAAGTGAGCCAGTTGGATGGATAAAGCACTGTATCGTCAACTCCGCTGGCGTTACATCAAGAAGAGAGTTAGTAAAATTGTAGAAGGCAGGCCTAGCAGGCTCTCTGTGAGTTACAGAGAGGGAATATAAAGGATTGAACCTCTGTAGCACCACAGGAGGCAGTGGTATAGAGGTGGGAAAACCTTGCAAGCTAAGCTTTGCTTACAATGATGTCAAACAGGGAAGGATTTAACTTTCACTTTGTTTTACTCAGTAGTGATACTTGTGCTTGTTTTAAAGGACAGTTACTTTGAAAATTAAGAATGCAATGTGGCTTCTTTGAGTCAAAGAAGGCAATGTAGTTAAATTACTCTATATCAGCAGCTAGAGTGCTATTGAAATTAAGTGTGGAGCAAAGCAGGTGTCCACACAAGTGAGCTTTATTTTCATTATTTGTGTCCAGTGAGCTGAATATTTCAGGATAACATGGACAGAAATATGTTGCAACTTGCAAGCATCTCAACTTCCCTTTTCTGGCTAAATGTCAGTATTAAGGCCTCTCATGCATTGTTGTGTTGTTCTGTCAGTTTTCAGTTAGGACAGCCGTGCAGCGGGGCCTTACAGCCACTGGACCATGTCTGCTAGTTCCTGTTGATCCTATGTGATGTGTCGATCTGAGGAGTGAAGTGAGAAGCTTATAGAAAGATCCAGAGAAGGAGGAACATGTTTGTGTTGTCTTTGTGAGTGTGTCAGTACACGAAAACAGACGTGTAAAGTAAAAATGTGAAAGAAGAACAAGTTTAGAATTATAGAGGGACAGAAGTAACCAGAAAGAGGAGATAAAAAGACAACCACTGATACAGAGAGACACAGAAGTAAAAAAGTAGACAGAGAAATGTGCTGGCGATTGACCTATCAGTGTAATCTAAACACATTAGCTCTCTGCTCTTCTCTTCCCACTGTAGACATGTCTCATTTCTTCCTAAGCGTGCCTTCACTGTTTCCGATCCATATTCATTGTGCATAATTAGTGCCTGCTGTCATTCTCTTTTTTCCTTTTCCAGATTTTATGATTTCAGGCTGTATCTCTTGCCTGTATAGGTACAGTAAATCCATTAAAATCCAATACAACAGCTCTATAATAAATCCCTCCCTTATACAAAGCTTGTAATGTTTGGTTTTGTTGTCACTGTGAGAGAGAGGGGCGTTTATTCAACTGCCTGGACATTTTGGTGGCTGAGCATTAAATGCAGTAGATTTTGTCTACTGAGCATTATAAGCTTTATAAAGTTAGGTTTTATCGAGGGGGGGCTTGTATTGGATTTCAGTAGCTTTAGCGAGGTGTGTGCTTCTAATACACTTGCACCTGGTATTGTTCAAATTTCCATCTGTATCATGGAGTACAGCATATTTATTGTGGCTGGTGAAGCTTTGAGCTGCTCAGAAAATGTTGACTTGCTAGCTCGGTCGCAATATGTTTGACACTGACAACCAGGTCTGTTTATTTGATTCAAATAAACACCAGGAGTCCAAACTGACTTATCAAAAACATTGGTGCTGCAGCATGAATGCTGCTGGAGAAGACGACTGCTGAAGGTACCAAAGGTTCAGCTTTAAGCCTAAATGGAAACAGTATTAACTTAAAATCATGTGTTCGGCACAGCAGCTCAACACCTCAAACCCCAAAAATGCTTGTCAAAATAAATATGAGATGCTACAGGGCAATAGACCCTGCACCCCATTTGTGAACTCTCATTCATGCGGACGAGACAATCTGATATGATTAAATGGATACATTATCACTGTTCATGGTTTTAATAGTATGGGAAATGAAATGCACCAGTTAGAACTAAATGCTGTGCAAAAAGCACAGCGCATGATCACTATTGGAAAATTTACTAGCCTACTTGGTCTGCCCAGCATTTTAGTGCATTCTGTGAACACAATTTGAAAAAGCTGAACTAGCCACACCCACCCACCTTCCATAAAATACCAAGCGGCCCCCGAACTTTCTCCTGCAACACTCTGAAAAGGCTTTTCTTCTTTTCTCGGCTCTGCTTCTGTTCTCCTGTTGAAACATCTGTGCCCTAGACAGCATGCAGATCATCACCTGAATACAGAAAAAGTGAACAAAACCTGCTGCTTTTCATGTCAGGCTCAATCCAAGGGGACACCAAGACTTCCCTTCACTTTACACTTCTAACCGAATGTAAGAGCTAATATTATAAGTCTCTGACTCAACAAATGTGTCTCCGTCTCTCAGCATGTGCATGGGGGAGTAAGTCTGGGGAAATGTATGTCTTTCATGTGTGTAAATGGATGTGTATGTAGACACAAGATCTGATGACAAGTGTGCGAGTGTTTGGCTTTCCTGTACTTTGTAAAGAAATAAAAGGTATAGAGAAAAGCACCCAGACAGGGATAAGATGAGGGACTAAGAGAGATATCCAGACCAATCTGTCAGGACTGAAGTAGAAAAAAAGGCACTGGCTATTGAAGGAAAAAGAAAAGAAAGGGGTGTAGAGGGAGGGTGAAAGAGGTCAGAGAAAGAGAGTGCAGGTGATAGTTTTAAGCTGCTGGTGTCGCAGGCAGATAAAGGCTTCTCTGCTGCCTGGTTGTCATCTGCATTGCACACAATATCTCCTTTATTCACAGTATCACCTCCCTCTATTTTGCTTCATCTGCCACCCTGGTGGAGCAACTCCCAGTGTGATGCACTTTTTCTCTTCCCATCATACAGCTGCCAGCAATACAGTATATATCATTCCCTCTTATTCTTTTTCTTACTCACTCTTGCAGGGTGGGGGAAAAAAAAAACCTATATCTCACTTACACTTGCCGACTTTTTTTCCCTTACACACATACATACTGTTTCTCACCAAGTAATACTGCTTTTCCTTCCCTATGTATTTTGTCTCTCTTTCCTCTTATGCATTTTACCCCAAGAACTCCTTATCTAACAGTATTCTTAGCAGTAATATTATGGCATACTCAAATTCTGCATCCATCCCCCAGTGACTTCCTTCAGTATTTCCAGTGTAATACATCATCAAGATTTCATGTTCAGCCCCGTTTTTAAGTGCACAATTTCATCATGTATACACAAAAAGAGACACATCATCAAGCACAACTGCCTTTAACTGAAAGTAAGTAGTTCTCCCCAGTTCAAATTCTTAGTACATAATCTTGTCATTAAGATTCTAGTAAACTTGAGCCTAATGTTCCTGAACTCAAAACCTCTATAACTCTAAAATGCTACTTCTACAAAACTTTAGCAAACAAAATGTCCATAATTTGTCAGACTTTAACTCATCTTTTAATCCTTGTATATAAACGATAAAAGCAGGGAAACACAAATGTACACTTCATGCTCACTTTCACTCTCTCCCTTTGTGTATCTCAGAAAGGTCCACAGACACACACACACACACACACAAACACGTGCCCTCATGCAAACTGGAGCCACTAAACCGTGGACAGACAGGGTTCGCTTCATTGCTCACCTTGGCTGGTTGATCAATGGCAGTCTGTCTCCTCCAAAGCCCTCCCACAAACAGAGCTGAATAAACAGACAGAGAGCATTTACACAGGCGCTGATAATCCGCTAATCCATATAACCTGCTTTCTAATCAACACACACACACACACACACACACACACACATATATATATATATATATATATATATATATATATATATATATATATGTGTGAGGTATTTTTTATATATATAATATATATATAAAGAAACACACACAGACAAA